>CABEEJ010001587.1:0-22190 GCA_901482245.1 Timema douglasi
ATCTTCAAATTAAAAATATACGCGATGTAATGGACATGCGATGTAATGGACTTGCGATGTAATTGTATATATACGCCCCTTAAATCTTATTGGTTGTACGTCAGCTGTGTACAGATAGGTGGGGGAAATGCGACGTGATGGACCTGCAATATATTTGTTCCCAAAACGCGATGTAATGGACATGCGAGGTAATGGACTTGCGATGTAATGGTGCCCACCCGCTATTTTTCTGGTGAATAGAGGCTAAACACTTCTATGACTACGTAGAAGGAGAGGGAGAAACCATTTAGGAATAAAACAACTCAGTGTATCCATCCAAGAGCAAAACTCCTATATCCCCTTCACAGTACACAATACTAAACGAGAGTGACATATTTGACCATATGTATATCCATGCGCGTGGCAGTACCAATGATTTTAAATTTAAAAAAGGCATTGGTATATTTACGGGTGCCTATTTGTGTTTTATATTTGGTTAATATCTACAAATTAGTTAGAATTACACAGGCAGACACGTTCTTCACAACTTTTATTTTTCATATCAAATAATACAAATCTTTGAAACTTCATTTCAAATAAAATGACCCAGGTTATTTATTATTCTATTTTTGAAATCTACAAAAATAATCTCTAATCTTACTTTGATTATGTTACAAGGAGTAGTTAGCGTAAACCCGCATTGGTGGGCACGCGTAGACCATGACAAGCTCATCTAGTGTGATTTGGTGGTGATGGAAATATTGGGATTCTAATCCTGGCCCAGTGTGTCGTAAGGGGGTTCCTCAACAGTTTCGTGCTTTCCTTTCATACATATGTGGGTAAATTAAATATTATATTTACCTTTATTATCCTAACCTTATTAGCCTGATTAAATACTTACACCCCGGAGGACTGAGAAGGTGATAGAAAAAAATTATAGCTACTCTGTGTATTTAAGCCTATATAAAATACATGGTTCATTTATGTAATAAAAAATTACATTTTATTAATTAATTTTAAAACTTAATGCTATGCCAAACAGAAATATGAACTGTGTTAAAATATCATATAATGTATAATTAGATTACAATTAAAAGCTGTATGAAGTTACTTTCTCATGCTGAAGTATGTAAGGTTAGTGACTGGAGAAAATAGCAACAGCAATGGACGCTTCCTTAGTACTGTTGTATTGTGTGAGGGGAACATCTTCTGAGAAATAGACAATAGATTATACAAAGGGTAAAGAGGTGAATACAAGTTTTTTTTAAAAAAAACTGAACAAAGCAAAGATTTGTGTTCAAGTAAAATACATTTAACGCCACACTCCCCTTAGTGCCAAAAAATGTCACAAGATCACTAGCTTGAGTCTCGAGCTAAGAAACGTTGGCCAATCGAAGCATCGATTAATGCTTCAAACTAGTTATTAATTAGTCTGTGACAATAGACACACTAACTTGTGTGTGCCTTTTTGAGTTAGAAGTATGGAGGTTTAATATAATAAAATAAATAATACCCTATACATTGAGATAACTAGGTTCAGGCAAATGTTTAGCTTCCCAATTTGTAATTCAATAATTTTAGACTATACATTACGTCATACCCCTCTTTTTTTACTAAACATAGATGCCATTGCATGTGTGCCTACTGCTTGATTGGTCAAAGATATAATTTGTTGCTCTTCCAAAGAAATTCAAGAAACAAGATCACAATATTATAAAATATTTAACCTTAGTATAAGTCAACAATATAATATAGGTATCTATTTTTAATATTTAAATTAAAATACCAAACAATTCTCTTGTATACACATAGTACTATAATTGCCACCATCAATGATCGGGGGGCCGATTCAAACATATATGTTATAGCGCCTTAAAGTTGGTTTGTATAGGGCACGAGTTTGTGAAACATTGATTGTTTATAGGCAATGTGCTCTGAATTTCCAGAAAACCCAGGTTCCACACCTATGTAGGATGGTTATATACACCTAGTAGTATAATAGCTATCGGTGATCGTGAGGCAGAACCAAACATAGGAGTTATAGCGCCTTAAATTATCTGCTTATAGGGCATGAATTTGTGTATTAAATGATATTCAAAGGCAATGTGATTTAAATTTCCAGAGACCCGAGTTCCACACAATCCCCACCCAGGGTGCTCGTGCCCCAATGTAACAATACAATGCTTCGTATTGTACGATTACTACCCCACCCAACCTGATATTACACGTTCAGTCGCTTAAAGCATACTACCCGCTCCCCAAAATAACCTCGACGCAACCTACAATAGTATACTTCACTATTGTAGCCCAATGTAGTCCCGAAAATCACACATCAAATTAGCGTTCATAAATATTCACTATCAACTGTCTACTAAATAAACTGTTCCTCACGTACCTTCTGATCTTCAAGCTGGCCTCACTACGATACTGCCAAGTCAAAACCGCCAATGTAGAAGAGTGGGGCGACAACGACTTGAGAAGTCCGTGTTCGACGATCTACCCGGCCCGAGAATTACGTTAATACTAGACGGTGTTTTGCAAGAGTCCAGTCACCAAATCAACAAACCCTATACTGCCCCCTTGCGGAGGGAAAAGGAAACTCTCGCCAACATCGGAGGTTTCTTCATCGGTCAGAGAGATGGATTATCTAAACAACTGCATTGCGACGATAGACATCCAATCAGCGACCAGGAAAAGTTGTGAAATTACATCATCATGACGTAATGGACTGTTACTGCGTGATTAACTAGTATGTGAAACCCCCATTTTTCTTGTTTTCTAGACTCAATATATATAGAGGAATGTAAATTGTATTATATAGAGCATTAGAGCATTAGGAAAGAACGTTTGATATAGAGAGCATTATGAAAGAACGTTTGATATAGAGCTGACGATATGTTGAGGTCATGGAGGAAGGACCGGAGAAACTGTACGTTTGAAATAATTTAATATATGTTTGTAAAACAGGTTTTATATTGGGGTCATGGAAGAGGGACCAATAGTAATTTGTTAATGTTTGAGTCAACGCCATGGGGAAATCGCGTCTGACATTATATATTTTATTTCATTTAGCTAACTTTGTAACTTTATAACTTTGTGTTGGTGTCACTTTGATCAAACTTTAATGTAAATAGTTAAATCGTTGAATTAACGTAAATGGAGATATTTCGTTGATATGTCAATTTAATACGTATAACTAACTTTGTTTTAGCGTCTTGGGAGATGGACCTGTTTTCTCTTAATTGTAAATATCCATAACCCAATTTATGAAAGACCTTAAGTCCAGTGTTTGTGAATGTTCTGCGCGTATAATGCAATGTTTTCTTTTATAATCGTAGCTATTGGAGGTTTTTGAATTAAGGCCAACGCTTTCCATTGTTTGTTTTGGGCTTTGAGCCAATTAGCGTATTCTTCATTTAAAACACTGCTCTTTTATCTGTTGTCATTTATATATATATGTACGTTACATCCTTCCTATCCTGTAGTTTTAGGGACCTTACCTATAGGATCGGCGGAGGGTGTAATACCAATTTCAAATATATAAACTTTGGCACCTTAAGATTTTGGATTTTAGAGGGCTAGTTTCATGTGTGATGTACTTTCAAGGTCAATTATCTTAAAATTTTCACAAGAACCAGGTTCCACAACTATGTAGGGTTATTATAGGCACCTAGTACTACAATCCCCATCAAGAGTGCTCGTGCCGCAATTTCAAATATAGAAACTGTGGCACCTTAAACTTGGCGTTTTTATTTGGCAAGGTTTATGTGTGATTTAAGTACGACGTCAATTATTTCAAAATTTCCATAAGAACTAAGTTCCACGATTATGTACTGTTGTTGAAGACACCTAGTACTACAATCCTTACCGTACCACATTCTCGTGTAGCATATTTAAATATTGACCAATTTGTAAGTTAATTTATGTTAATCATAAATTTTAAACGCATTTATCGATTATGTACTTATTTTTAATATAGTAATATCTGGTTTTAGTTGAATTATTCTTTTTTCTGTTGCGATTTCTATAATGTATTTTAGAACCACACTTTCTCTAGAGCGCTATCTATTCTTAGAGCTCTATTCTATTGTTAGTTTTATTCATTTTTCTTATGTTGGATAAAAACTGTTAATTTATTGGGGATGTGGGACTTTTCAGCCCGCTTACAATTGCTGTAGCAAGTTGCAAAATAAGCTAAATGACAAACAAATACGCCAAAACTATAGCAAAAGTTTAATCACCGGCATAGGTTATATGTGAACGTTTGAAATATTACTTACAAAACTTGTTTAAAAAAAAATCAATTTTACTAGGAGAAATTGGGTTATTAGGTAAGATTTTAGAAAATAATTTTGTGTTTTGGGAATGGGTGCATTCTAGTTGTTTTTAATTTTAACAATAAAATTGACTTTATTTTAAATTTTATTTGATTAATCATTTGAGCTCTCGCTCGTTTATGGGCTATAATTAAAACAATACAAAAGGACGAAAATAGAAAGCCAATATATTTATATACATTGGGGTATGTTTATAAAAATTACACCTGGACAGGAATTTGAACACTGGTTGCCTACTTTTGCATATACTTCTCGGGGACAAAATCTAAAAATTGTACTTTCTCAGCGTTTTTTCTCTCTAAAAAAGGCAACTAAAATCACCAACTTGATGCAGGTATTACACTAATAAAAATGCTAGAAATCATGTATAGTACTAAATTCAAGGTTAAATTCTATTAAATTGCAAAATCAAAGCTTTATGTATACTTAAATGCACAAACTTCTGAAGTGACCACACTTCACTTTTTTTTTTGCAACATGAATTTCTTGAGACACTATTCTTATCCAAACAAAAACACTCTTGCACATTTACTAATGATTTTACACCAGCAAACTCACACAAGGCTTCATTAGAAATGAACTTAAAATCTCTTAAAAAAAGAAAAATCTAGAACTCATCCACTGAAAGGCAAGTATTAAAATAAACTAATAATATATATATGTTTATTAAGGCTAAATATATAAATACATTTTTTAAGGTTCTTTCCACCCACTTTGGTAGTGGTATGGCTTAAGGTGCTACTCATGCAATAGGTCGGGTTTACTAAGGAGAGCTTTTCCTAAATAGGCTTCTATTCTCCCTCCATACAAATTGGGTTTACTTCCTCTAACTTCAACCTTCCTTATTCCTCAGTGTAATTAGTACATAGGTGTAGAACCCGAACTCGTAGTGAGACAATGTGGTAAAAAAAAGTTTCAACTTAGCTTGACCCAATCTAGCTAGGCCTACTATTATAGTCACTAATAAATTAGAATTTCATTAATATTCACAAAACAAATGATTTAACTTTTTTAGTATAAGATATCGTAAGGGCTCATGGATCAAACTACTTTTTTTTTTTTGTAACCGCGTATTACTACCCATTTGGATTATTTACACTTTTCGAATTAGGCTACACTAATGTATCAGATACTAGGAAGGTTTAATTTTAGAGGAAGTGTACTCAGATCTGTGGAAAACCATTTAGGAAAACCAATTTTATCCCGATCTCTCCATCTTCAGCAATCTATTCTTTTGCGAGAGTAGCACTTTAGACCATGTGGCCACTGAAGCGGGCATACAACATGTGGATCTAATATTTTCATGTTTGGACTTCGCTTTTGTTGTCTAAAAATATAATTATAAATACAATTATTATAATATCATTGGATTCGCCATCTCCTTGTGAGTATAAGGATAATATTAAATTTTTAAATTCTTAGTGAATTAGAGTGTATTTTATGATAAGGTGATTACGCTTCATTCCCGACTTCTCTAGAGGCTAAGAGAATTATGATTTTGTCAGTGTATCATTTAGTTAACTTATCTCCAAATTGACCATACTAATACAGCTAAGTGGTGCTACCACTTTTTACAAGACCACATTGTATTACACCTCAGTGACATTGGATCTAGTACACAATTTCTTTTTAGAAAAAGTAGTTTCACTAAAATTAAACTACCAGACAACGTTTGTAACTACATTTGACAAATAAAAGTGAAAGACCGTAATATGTCAACATGATTTGAGTCCAAATTTATAAAATAAAAACTTGATTCACCTATTTCTTCTTCATAAATTTCCACAGCTTTATGGGAATGCCACTTTCCGAAAGGTCACGAGCCCCCTTGTATGCTAAACCACATCTGACACGCAAACATTCACCATTTAGTGTGATCTTTTACTCAAACAGATGAGCTGCACACAGTCAAATCACTTGGCTGCTGGACGTATGTACAACAGCTGGCAATGCTTCTACTCCCATCAGGGAAAGTAAAGTAAATATGATTCTAGTTTTTAATTTACAAAAACTGGGAAACATATTTACTGAACATCTCTCATACATCAAATACAATGTTGGACATAAGCCTAGCTCCAATATTTGCCAGACAGCAAGTTTAATTGGGTGGATGAATACCAAAGGTGTTTGTACTAATAAATAGGGAAGATAATAATTGGATTGCCACCCTTAAATCCCGTTTTTTTTGTTTAATTTCAAGTGAATCTTTCTTGTCATCGCAGTGTTTTTTGTATTCGACTGAATTATCCCTGTGGTGATTATTATGTAGTAGTATGATGCAGTATATGTGTGGCCAATTTGGGAATTTCACTTTATCAAACATAAATGTAATAACACATTAAAATGTCATATTTATTCTATTGGTAATTGGTGGAGAATGATATAGTGAGGGAGTTGATCCAGAGGTCTGGTTGGGTGTGACAATTTCTATTTCAAATTTTTAGATTTGAACATATTACATGCCAATCAAATAGATGCCTAGTTATCCACAATACAATTTAAAGGTTTACTGTAAGTCTATATTTTTGAATTTTTATTGTTTTAAATAACTGGGTGTTTAAATAAATAATATAATATATATTTAACATTTATATTAAAAAAATATATTCACATTTATAACTTATTTAATACAACATTGCTGTATATTTTAATTCGTTCTGTTTGAGTATATTGTTTTTAGGGAGCGTAAATATGTCTCTCTACCAAATTTACTTACTCTTGACAAATGTAAGCTATCTACAGTAGCCCCATGGCTTTTTTGGTGCTGACTGACAGCTCACAGCTGACTTCTGACAGTCAACATTTAGCTATATCCAAATTTTGACCGTCAGAAGTGACAGCTGCTAAACACATGTTTTGGCAGATCATATGGTTCGGCGTAGAGACACATATTTTGGTCTGGTAACTTTTCAAAGCGGTCAGCTGTCAGTCAGCACCAAAGAAGCAATTGGGCTACTGTGTGTCTTAATATCATTTGGCTTGCATCTGTTTCTTTAAAAATGTGTTTTCGGGAAAAACGGGAATAAGTCAGAAATTTGGTAAATTACAAAAAATATCTAAGAGAATGTTGTTTTACTCAAAATATGAAATATAACAATCAGTAAATACATTCTGATTCAAATTGTCTTTTTTTATTTAGTTGTGTAATATATTTATAATTCCTAGTAGACAAATACAAATAAAAACAATGTTCATTTAAATTTTAAACTTTATTATTATCATTATTCATAAAGAGTATTAATAAAAACCGTGGGGAAAAGGGGGGGATGGGATAGAAGGGTGTGGCATACTTTTGAGTCTGGAATTTTAGGAAATGATTAGGGGAAATCAGGGAAAATTTGGGAATTTTGTTGGTAAAGTTGAGTAGACACCATGTTTATAAATCACTCACTACAATAAATGACTAAAACAACTGACTAACCTAACCTAATCCCTACAGTTCTAAAGTCATCCACCATGTCTGAGCTCCAAAAGAGTCCCAGCGTCACAGGAAGCACATCGTCGCTTCTGTCTCCAGACTCGCCAAGCAGTCACCCCAAATTACAAGTGCCAAGTCCTATCATCACTCGCCGCACAAGAACCGATTCTACGTAAGTTACACAATTTATAATAGAATATTATTGAGTTAATAGATTTCAAAGTTTATCAACTATTTTTTCAGAAATATCCTAACCATCCAACAACTGATTAATCAGGATATTGGATATATGATTAGATACACTCAAACCTGTTCAAACACACAATTGAAATGTGTTTTTCTTTATTGTTAAGCTATTTTTCTTTACAATTTTTTTTTGTTTTAACTGTTCCACTAGTTCTCAAATCTGTTTTCTAAAATATAACACAAAAATTCGCACCACTATGCGATGCTATGTAACATCTTCATGGCTTGCCCCTAGTTGGGATGCCATTTGTAACGTTCTTGTAACTGCCCCTTATTGTGCTGCCATTTATAACTTTCTCCATGGCTTGCCCCTAGTTGGGATGCCATTTGTAATGCCCCTTAGCTGGGTGCTATTTGTAACACCCTAGTTACGAGCCCCTTCGTTTGGACGCCAATTGTAACGTCACTAATTAGCTGGTTCCAAGTTGGGCCGCTAATTGCACTATGTTTCGAAGTTTATTGCTATGGGTCCACGTTGTGCGCCTATTGCTATCTTACGTAATAGTTATTATTACTCCCCGACATTGGGCTTCACTTTTTGTTATAGAAATAAATAATGTCAGATAATGTTGATATTAGTTTATTAAATGATTATAACACTGATACTTGGGTAGAAAAATGTTCATGTTGCACGAGCGCCGAGCACACGTCCGTTCGTGACAATGACTGACATCACAGTGACTCTGAAATTGCACCACTAGTTTGGTATATCTCAGTCCAATAGAACTTACTAGAATGTTCAAGAACCGGAAACTGCCTCAAATTAAATATCTACATTATTCTGGGTTGTTCGAGAGCAGGAAGTTAATTTTTAAAGGACTTTAACATTGTAGTTTTGACTCAACTTTACGTCACACACTGAAGTTAGTTACAGTAGCTGATGCCTCCTAACTTCAGGGCGTGAACATAAAAACAAGAAATAACTAGTAATTTCCTAGTTAGAATCTGGTAACTATCTTATCTGAATAATTTAGAAGATGTGCTTTAAGCACCAAGTAATAAAATATAAATTTCAAATAAAAATAATATATATATATATAATTAAGAGGAGAATATTGTCAATGCTTTTAAATATTCTTTAAGGTCAAATCTTGGACTTGGAGAAACTGCTGATCCAGTGAAAGCTGTTTTTAAAATACTATGTTTTGGTATATATTAGTGTTTTATCTGAACACTTTATGCTCCAGCATCACTAAAGTACTTTAAACCATAGTTTAAAACATAAATTGATTCATTAAGGTCAGGGTGTTTACCATCCGGGAAAATCAGGAAAAACGGGAATTAGCCAGGAATTTGAAGTAATTGGGAAAAAACAGGAATAAGTTGGGAATTTGGTAAATTAAAAAAAAAAATCTGGGAAAATGTGGCTTTACTCAAAATATGAAATATAATAACCATTAAAACAGTAAATAATAATGTTATTCAAACTGTAGTTTTTTTGATTGTAGTTGTGTAATATGTTTTATAATTTCTAGTAAATGATGTTAATACAAATTTTGAAACTTATTATCATTCATAAAAAGGATTAATAGGAAAATGAGGGCGGAGGTGGGGAATTAGAAGGATTTTACATACTTTTTAGTTGGGAATTTTAGGAAATGATCAGGGAAAATCAGGGAAAAAGTAGGAAATTTCATTGGTCAAGTTGTGTTGACACCATGTAAGGTGTATTATAATTACTCGACATATAGTTATCATAAGGATTACTCATCAGCATTACCCTAAAATTAAAACTTTATTGTAGCTTATTTAAACAACTTTTTTTTTTTGGCACACTTTGCTTGATTTTGTTTAAATAAATGCCAGCATGAAAATTAAAGTTACTAACCAACCATAAACCCTGCTACCAATCAGCAATCACAGAGAAAAAGTTATACACAAAGACTTACTGAATTCAAGTGTGCAATTACAAACACATTAAAAAAATGAGCATCAGCAAGGAGGTAGAGGACAGGGCTCATTGGCGGTCTAAGTTCACTGACCAGAGGGATGGACCTTTCATAAGACAAAACACTGAATAAGTATTAATAAATATGCTAATGTATTCTCTGTGGGTTTGAAACATGGCCTCTTACGCTAAATGACGAAACAGAATTTAGGGTGTTCGAAAACAAGGTGCTTAGGAAGATATTAGTAAATCCTAAAATGGATAAAGATAGTGGTGAGTGGAGGAGGCTATATATTGATGAACTGCATACCCTGTTATCATCACTAGACATTGTTAGGGTAGTAAAATTTTGCAGGTCATGGAGCGCAAATGGGAGTATCTAGAACCATGTTTAAGGTATTGAATGGCAAACCCAATGGGGAAAAGACCACTGGGATGACTCAGACACAGATGGGAGGATAACATGGATATACCTGAGAGAAATAGGGTGTAATGAGATAGATTGGATAGAATTAGTTCAAAATATGGATAGATTGTGTACTTTTGTGAGTGTGGTATTGAACTTTCAAGTTCCTAATGCCATAGAGTAAGTAAGTAATTTATTTTCGACAATATTTAGTGATTGTTGGCATAATTTGTGTGTTACAGATCTGCAAGAGCATTTGAGAATCCTCAAGAAAGGGGCACAGTGAAAGCGTTTAGTCGCTCTAAGGGGCATGGCTTTATCACACCACAAAGAGGAGGGGAAGACATATTTGTCCACATTTCTGAGTAAGTGTTTACTCTTGGAAACAAAGATTTGGTTTATATTGCTTGACACCAAACCCTTCCTTCACCTCTGACAAGACATCTTGTGAATGTGAGGAATGCCAGGCCTCCACCGTGGTTCGGATTCCACGTTAAACTGTAGTTCCTCCATTTCATCTCACAATCACCCTACCATTACACATTAGCGTAAGTGCGTATAACCCGAACGGGTAGTAAGACGCGGTGCTAATAATAATAATAATAATAATAATATATTGCTTGACTGGGTGGTTTTAAATTTTCATCACTTGGCAAATTGGACTAAAATATATAAAGTATGTAGTGTGGACTTGTGAAATTGTTAAATAATGTGCTATTTTAAGGATACTAGTATGGACCTGAATTTGTGGTAAATAAATTGACTGGATTTTGGTATTAAAAGTAGCTAAATAATTATTTGTTTGCTAAAAATTAAAACCAAGTAGCTTAAAAGCATGGGATAAAGGGATATCAAAATTATGGCTTCTGCTTTGTACTTAAATATTATCACACCCAATTTTGTGTGTGACCTTTTCAGAGCCCTTGGGTGAAGTCCCAAACTTTTTTCTTGTTGATTGGAGACCTTAGGTTATTGTAATTTCTTGTGAAGTATGCCCAGAACAGTTATAATTATTAGTGGTGAATATTAAATATGCATTTTCCTGTGTTAACGAAGTGTTAGGCAAGACCACTCTCTATACCAATACTTAACACAATAGTCGTCCCCCCACCAGTTAACCGCCTGTGATCATGTCAGTTTAGTAAAATGCCTCCATCTTCCTATCTATCTTTCCACCATTCTTGCTCCTTTAATTGCTTCCATCATTCTCATCTCACTCGCACACTTTCTATTATCCGTTCCTCCCCATCTCTTTCTTGTATTGCCTTATGGTCTTTTTTCAACATCAGCTCCATAATTCTTAACACAGTGACCAAAGTCAATGGTCAAAGACACTTGATACACCGTGTGGATTGCCGGATTGTCACATTTCACTCATTCATCCACAAACATGCCGAACATCTTCACCTTAACATACACATGCTCACAATGATCAAGGCTATGCTGAATATAGAAGCTTTGCCACTATTGTTGGGTTCAATGTACACTCCCTGACACACGATGAAATGTAGCCAAATATAACCAAAGCTAATAATACAATACTGTACCCCTGTGTGATCTTATTTGCCGAAGAGACATTAAATTTAATGTAGTAAGACATTTCTGGGGGACTAGTTTTATTGATTTAAACAGAGAATGAATTTGGATGTGTGCAATAAAAGATTTTGTTCAAAGTCCTACCTTTCGAAGTTGTCAAGCGACGGAAGAAGCGGGTATGGTTGAGATGATCTTCATTTGTGCTTTTCTAACTACTAGCTATGTGATGAAAGGAGCTCCCCTATAAAACTGTGTGTGTGTTTGAGTAACATTGTTATGAATATATATATATATATAAAATATCATCAGACTATTCACATATAAATATCATCACACTATTAATTCACACAGTTAATCACCAATGAAAAAAAGCTTGATTTGCCCTGTCACACACGAGAGAGACAAGGATCAACGGTGTATAAGATCACAGGAAAGGCAAGGTTAAAAAACAGATAAATGATCATGGAGATGTGACCCTAGTGGACTATTTTTCAACACTACAGTGCGGGAGAGATAATGTGGGTCGCAGAGTTGCAACTTGCTGAGATGAATTCTCAACAGCATACTGATGTTAAAAACAAAAGACAACTTGCGAGCAAAATAATAGGTATCCCAATAAAGAGTGGCAATTTCACAGAATTCTGCAATCACGTAGAGAAGAATAGGGGCAGAAATAACCACTAAACAGTATCTATCAGTAAGGAGGGTGTCTATGTTAGTTCAGTAATTCAACTACCCCTACACTATAACTCATACTTTTTGTTACAATCATTTTAATAGATAGTCCAATTTGTACCTCTTTCCTCTGAAATTTCAGGCAACAAACGCAAATAACGATGTTTACTAATGATTAAAAAAATATATTTGGTATTGGTACTTAAAATTCACATTTAAATAAACAAAAGTGGGCATGATATTAATTTAAAAGGGAAAATAGTCAATTTAACAAAAATATATACTAATTTTATTTTATTTCACTAACTTATAAGTTCAAAAATGCTACAATGATCTTTGAAATAATATGTTTTGATAGTAATGTTTATGTACTAAGTAAAAGTTTTTAAAGACATATCCCACAAAATTTTGATGTATAATTATTAGTTAAAAAAATTTGTGGGTTGAATCCAAAAGTGTTCTTCAAAAAATTTGTTGAGCAGAAATATTTATATAGCACTATTTACATAAAAATTAATTTTGGTTTGATATTTAAGTGGTTAATTTAGAAATGAAATTTTGTTTCTATTAACTTTTTTCTATGATATAATCAAAAGAATTAAATTTTTTGCTTCATTATTTACAAAATTGATGAATATATGAAACAATTGGATTTGTTTGGTTTCACATTTTGCAATTATTTGTAGCATCGAAGGTGAATACGTACCTCTACCCGGTGATGAAGTACAGTTCCGTCTGTGTCCCATCCCACCTAAGTTTGAGAAGTTCCAGGCAGTGCACGTCCATATCACCAATCTCACTCCAGAGGTGCACATCCGATGGGACTGCCCACAATCTGACGAGTCACTCATTTCCTAGATACGGTGCTAGCATGTATGGTACGGGGAGCAGCATTAGAATAGCAAAAATAGTCGTAAGGTTTAGTTTTACAAAGTTAGTAAACATTGTAACAGCTATAGCTGGTTTTTTATTTTTATTTTTTTATATATTATACATTTGAAGACCAGGATGCATAACTATTAGCTTTAAATTGGTTGAGCTAAGTGACTTTTAATTCTTCATTACTGTTTGACAGACATAATGTAAAACACCAAACGTAACATAACTTTGAATGTGTTTTGGTGGTCACATGGTCTAAGGCCCCACACTTGTGTTAGAATAGGTTGCCGCTGACAGAGATTGGGGTTCAAATCCTGGTCGGGCGTACGAAGGGTGGTTCTTCCAAAATGGTTTTACACCCTCACTCCATGCAAATGCGGGCACACGTCTTCTAAATTCAACCCTCATCCCTAAATCATTAGTGTAATTAGTACATACACATACAACCTGAAAAATTAGTAAAATGTTGTGCTAAAAAGATAGTTTAAAAATAAATAAATAACCATACACAACTTCTATGTGTACAAATTTACCATAAAAAATAATTTACTAAAATAAAATGTCAAGTTTGTGGATTTAGCATGGTTTTAAAATAACAAATTATGTAACAGAACACATTACCATAATATTGTGCCATAAAGTAAAATTTAATATTGTGAAACTATGCTAACTCCATTAGACTCTTTCCTGTCAGCATTTTCTTTTTATTTACTGTTAATGCAATGTGTTTAAGTAACACATTTTTTATCTTCAGCTCATAGAACAAATTGAGAAACAAAAATCAAGCAAGTATTCTTAAGGTCATTAAATATTTTCACCAATCCAAATAAGTTATTTCAAAGTTAGTATAGTTATTACATACAGGTCTTCAAATAGAAGTGCATTAAAAACTAATACGATAACTGAATCTAGATGTGTTGACGTGAAGCAGTAAAAATAGTGCTAAGCAAATCACACAATCTCTTCATTATATACAGTGGTGTATCATTTAATCCTGTCGCTAGGGACTTATTATGAATTTGAACAAATGTGATGTTTCCCTTACACATTTTATTGCAAGCAAAATATTTCTATATGCTACAAACTCACTTGAATTGTACAAGGTGGCCATTTATGCTCCATTACATACTGTCATTGAAGTATCTTCAGAGTTCATCTATAGCTTTGATAACAGGCCTATTGCTGAGGCTGGAAGACTTTGTTTATTTGAGTCTGGAGGGGTTAAAATTACCATTATGAGGTACAAATTAATCAATCATTTATTGTGGTTTTTGAGGATACTATGAGAAATAAAAATTGTATCTAGGCCCCCTATTTTAAATTAAGCTATTTTAAAGTCAATTGGCATTTAAAAATCTTAGTCGATTCTATATACTATTCAAATTTCTCAATTCAACTATTCATAATGTTTTTTGAGAATATCATGTGAATATCATAATGTATATTCTAAGTGAAGTTTATTCAAAATGTAATCAAATGCTCATTAAAAACCTTATTTGTTCTAATTAGACTATCATTCTTGAGAATAAAATGTCAAAATTTGATTTTGAGTCTAAAATTCTAACTCATCTGTTTACCACTTCTTTATAAGGTTGGTATATTTGATTAATAAAATAATTAAAGGAACCTTCACTTCAAACCAAAGATAAATTTGATACTGGAAAAACTTATTTCTTGATTGTTACATCTTAATTTTTACTATTTTCTGAATAAAATAAAAATACTAAATTTTCTAAAAAAACTCATTTATTAATGCAAATAAAATTACATTTTTATTCTTATTCTTGTAAAATATGTTTAGCACAATGTTGTTGTCACTTGTGTATCATAAATAATTTCATAAGTTGTATTTATTTGTTTATAGAACAGCTATTGTTTTAGCTATATTATATCAATTCATCATAGCATCATCTAACTAAAACAATACGATATCATTTTTGAAACATGCCTTAAAATATTATTTCAGCATTATTACACTGTGATAGGCAAGGCTTTCTATTTTCTCTTTCTCTAGATATTTGATTTGGTGCTGTATTTTTTTGAGCAAAACCACATCAACATTTTAAAAGATAATAATTCAAGATAAATATATTTCATTGAACAGTGGAACTTTGCTAATGTTAACTTGTTGGGAGCCGGTATAAGTTGGATTCACAATTTTCTCAGTTTAGCGAATAATTTAAAGCAGTGGCTTAAAACAAAATATTGCCGTTCTTTGCTTTTGATGTGTCATATAACATCATGGATACCATCAAGGCTAAAACATGTTTCTTATAAGGGGTAGGATAAAATAGTCTACCTAATGTAGAGGCCCACTTAATGAATCACAATTTGATTTTTTGAAGAAATGATACTCCCATTTAAACAGGGATTTTACCTTCCAAGAGAAAATTAGGAAAATATTATTTTTTTGTCTGAGTAAAATGGAATTTCACAGCAACAAAACACTAAACAAGTACTGAAATATTTGCATATTTGGAATATTTAATTGGAAGCTTAAAATAGCAGGCAGGTCTTTTTGTATTGAAGAATGAATCATGTAGATTTGAACGCATGCTCTATTCCTCTTTCACACCCATGACACATTGTGCTGTGTAACAACTACATTTACCCATCAAGGTCAAATCGTTCTAATAAAACACCAATATGATTTCAAACAAGTATTAAAAAAATTAAATTGCATCCTCCTGTACATTATTACATTAGATTATGTATTTTATATCCATTCAACATTGTTAACTTGGAGTGTTAAGTGAGTGTCCGATTAAAAAAAAAATCAAATTCTTGAAAAAATATTCATTTGACTTATTATGTACAGACAATCATTTCATATTTTTCTTTACTTATTTGTGGCCATTCAGTTCCCAAATAAATGTAATTTCTTATTTTGTTAGAATTAAGTTTCGTAAAATTTGGATTCAGCATACTCTTTAGGTCAGATTTATTTGCCAATATAAAAATATTATCTTAAAAAAATTCTCTTTAAGCTAAAAACTTTACATAAAAATAGCATGGAAAAAACATTGGTGGTGGCGGATATGTAACCAACTGAGGTTGGGGCACAATGTAGTTGTGATTACATTTCACCAATGAGATGATAATGATTATGATTATGTAGTACCAGTGGAAGTCTTAAACATAACTTAAGTCTAACTAACCAGACTATGATGACCATAGGAACAATTCCCCATCGGGAAAAATACCTATGGTACTACCGAGAATTGAACTCAAAAGACCTCTCGATTAGTAGCTAGGAACTATTATAAAAAATGTGGGGCTACCTCAAGTGGTTGCTTTGTTTTTATGTTTATATATATTTCATTATGGTACTTTCAAGATCAAAATGTTCGTTAATTCAATATGAGAACCAAATATAAAATTATTACTTTTAAAATTCAAAGTATAAATATTTGTACAATATTATTTATAATATATGGAATCTATACAAATAGTTATGCATGTTTTCATTTTTTTAATGTAATTAGTACTTATATCGAAATATATCAAGGTTAAATATTTTAAAAACACAAATATTTACCTATAGCTTGACCGCTTTGAGAGTTATTTGTTTTCAAACAATCTAGCAATATATACAAAATTATTTTTATATTGTGAAATAAGAAACTTATAAACTTATATGAGAAATATGTAAACTGCCTAATTGCTTGGATATGTGTGATACCTTGTAGAAACACTATGAAATAATGTAAAGTAAATGATAGTAAAGGAAGCCAGAGGCCTGGGCCCACCATCACTTTTTGAACAACAAAAAATATATTTTTTTATTTCTTTTTATTTCATAACATATTTTGTAAAAAACATTAATATGAAGTGGAGCACCATTCTCTACACACAGAGGGTTATTTGATTTGTTACACAATATTCCAGTCCCAAGAGGATTCATTATTCGCTGCTACCGTCGCCCGACTGTAGACTCCCATGACTAATTGGAGAAGCTTACACGGGCCAGCCCCTCTCATATAAGCTCGCTGTCAATTGGTAGATATCTTTCAAGGTCATTTTACTTCCAGCTATACAGTAGCTCATTGGGCCAGTCCACGATTCAATAAAGATAGTTTATATTTTGTATTAGCATGTACATGTTAAAGACCCATTAAGTAAGTGACAATGAATAAAGTAGATTCTTTTTTTTTATATTAAAACTGCAAGAAAAATTTGAAACTAAACAGTTAAGAGCACATCAGTCTAGTAACTTTACATTTATGCAGACAAAAATACCTTTTTCTAATGTTTGGTTTGCTAAAAATTTGTGGTGAACTCTTGAGTGAAGAAAAACGATGCTTATTTTGTTTTCATTATCTATTATTTTGTGGTGTGGAGTTGTGGACAACGGTAGGCTGCAAGGATCTTAAATATTAAAGTGAAATAATTAAAAAAACATGAGGAATATGTAATAGTTTGGGAAATGTATGTAAGTTGAAAACATTTGGAACAGTAAATATTGCATCACAGATAGATTCCGCAGGCAAAACTTCAGTTCAAAAACACAATTAATAGGTGTCAAAAAATAGGCATAAATTGGATAGATTAATAGAATCCTTAAAATACTGTTGTACTTATGAACTGGCATTAAGAGGCCACAATGAAAATCAAGAATTGGCAAATTGAGGCATTTTTTTAATTTGTTATCTTTACTCAGCAATCTCGATAGTGTGTTAGACCACTTTAATAGTGCTTCAGCTTGTAAATATACCTCACACACTATACAGCGTGATCTACTAGATTGTATGTATGAGGTATATATCGAGGAGCTAAAACATACATTACTGCAGCTGATTTTGTTTCCTTGCAGGCTGATGAGATGACTAATAAAACCTATCAAAGACAATTTGTTATTATTTTGTGATATATCAAGGGCTGTAAACCGGTTGAAAGATTTCTTTCTTTTGAAGAGGTACATGATCACACAGCTAATAGTCTCAGCGAGTTTCTTAAAGAAAAAGGCTACATCCTTTCAATGTAGAGAATAAAATTATAGCCCAAGCATATGACTGTGCTGCGGTAATGAGTGGTAGCCATGGTGGTGTTCAGACTGTGTTGCAGAATTCATTCCCACACTACAAATATGTACACTTCTAGGCCTGCCAACTCAATTTGGTTAATAAAGCAGCTTGTTTGAAAAACATAAAAACAGTAAAGTATTTTTTTGAAGATACTACTGGGCTTACAACATTCTTCTCTTGTTCACCTGAACACGGTGACTTGCTGCGCTCAGTATGCAGTAAGCACATAACTACTGTTCCAGCAGCGAGATGGAACTTTCAATCCTGGGTTGTAGGCAGTGTTAAAGAAAACAAAGTAGACATATATATGCTTTGAGAAGATTGAAGATAAAGATGGGTGGGATGATGTAACAATGAGGGAAGCTTTTGGTTTAGAAAACTTACTTAACAATACATTTTTTGTTTTCTCTATATTTTTTCTACAACATAATGAAACATGTCGACATTGTGTACGATACAAATCACATACAGAGTGTCATTACCATAACCATATCTTATGCATTAGAAAATTATGAGTCAGCTGTATCTGAATACAAGAAAACACTTAACAGGTATCAATTGAATGCTGATATAGACATATGTTTTCCTCCCCCAAGAAAACAGTCTAAACACGACTCAAAAGTAAATCTAAGGGCAAATGTATAAGAAGTATGTGATATCGTTATTAATCAGCTCAAAGAATGTTTCCAGCAATCAGCTCTTTTGTAGTCGACTCAAAAAATTTAACTTTGTACAGAGAAAACCTCCCAACTAACTTAATCAGCACCTTTAAATAAAATTACAGACCAATTATTTCAAAAAAAAAAATTGATAAATGAACTATATGTTATATACCAAAATGATACATTAAAAATATGTCTTCACTTTGTGATTTGTACAGATTTTCACCAAATATTCCTTTGAGGATTCATTATTTGAAGTGTGCAAAACCCTGCAAATAACTTTAACCACTCCACTTTCAACTGCAGAGTCAGAGCAAAGTTAAAAAGAATCAAAACGTTCCTTAGGAACACCATGGGGCAAGACTGGTTAAAATTGCTGAATTTCCAAACTTCATCAATAGTCATCAATATGTTTGCCAGCCAGAAGAACAGACATGATCCAACTTTTGTACAAATAATGAAATAGTGTCATCCCTTGGTAAGTTTGATTCAAAACCTGTATTAATTTATTCTTTCTGTTTGTAGATTTGTTAAGTGATTTTGTCATTCTAGTGATTTTTTTTAAATAAGAAAACTGAATGAATTTGATTTTATATGTTAACATGTGGTGAAAAAAAATCATTTCCGTTAAAGCTTTGACCTGGACCCACCAAAAATAAATATCACGCGCTGCCGCAGAGGTTAGGCCTATATAGGAACAAACACACTTATCTCTTCATTTCTCATTACACTTTTAACACTTCCACAGTTACACATTGTTTAAATTTTCATAAATATTCAGTTTTTCATATAAAGAGACACACCTAAAGAAACAAAGAAAAATATTATATGGAATTAAATACTTGAAGAATTTGAAATATAACTCAAGACTTGCAGTGTTGCCAAATTGATGCAACATTTTGTTTAGCACCACGTCTTACTACCCGTTCAGGTTGTATGCTTAATTACTAATTACCCTAATGGATTAGGAATTGGGGAGGTTGAATTTAGAAGAAGTGAATCCACATTTGCATGGAGGGAAAGTGGAAAACCATTTAGGGACAACATCCCCCTCATAGTTCACCTGACTGAGACTTGAACCTTAATCTCCCTGTCCTCAGCAGTCTAGTTCAACACGACTAGCGCGTTAGTTTACTAAGCCCCACTGAGGCGGGTTCTTGATGCAACAGAATGGAGGCTTGAATAAAGGATAGTATGCTGGAAAATCTACAATTAAAAATATCTATAAGACTAAACAGGACTATGAAATAATAAATAATAAAAGGTTTTTTTTATCTCAGATTTAAACCAGGGGGTAGTCTGGATTTGGTTACCCATTGATATGCAAGTTTCCATTGTCTGAGTTGAGAGCTGTTGCAAGTGGCTGTAGTTGAGGGTTGTTGCAAGTGACTGTAGGGAATGCTCTGAGTACTCTGGTGGTGTAGCAGGAGTCAAAGTTCTTACTGTGAGTGTTAGCAGGGGAAGGAACTGGTTTATCTAGATTTTTGTGGTTGTTATCGAAACAGTGATTGTTCATGCATATTCTCAGAGGCCTTGTTGCAAGTGCAATGTATTCAGCCTCACAAAAATGACATTAAAGTTGGTAGACTAAGATGGATAGGTTGCAGTTATAATGGCCTTGGATGGGGTATTGCTTCTTCATGTTCTTACTATTGAAGGTCTTGCCGGGGATGAATTTTGCAGGTGTTGCAGCATTGTTTCATACATGGATGTGAGCCTTTTGCTGTGTTAACCTAGGTAGAAGTTTTGTTGGGGTCGGTAAATTTTTAGAGAGCTAGAAGGTTGTGGAGGTTAGTGGCCGTTTGAAAGAGATTCTTGGAAGAGATCTGAGAAGATTTTGTGTCAGAGTGGAAGAAATTATAAAGCTATTGCCATTCTTAAGGATATTGTTGATTCTTTGCAGCTCAGGTAATAGGAACTTGCACATCAATGGGTAACCAAATCCAGACTCCCTCTTGGTTTAAATCTGAGATAAAAACTTTTATTCACTTATTATTTCAAATTATAGACTTTGTTAGTCTTATACATATTTTTAATTAAAACATTTCTGACATACTATCTATTCAAGTCTTCTTTCTGTTGCATCATTTTGGCAACACATCAAGTTTTCAGTTATATTTCAAATTCTTCAAGCATGTAGTTCAATATAATATCTATATTTGTTTTTTAAATGCTGTAGTTACATGAAAAACTAATATTTCCAAAAATTAAAACAATGTGCAACTGTGGAAGTGTGAAGTGTTAATAGTGTAAAGATAAATAAAGAAGTGTGTTTATTCCTATCTAGGCATAACATGACTACTATCCTTTCAGTTTGGCTTCCTTCACTTTCCCTTACTTTACATTATTTTACAGTGTTTATACACAGTATTATTATACATTAACTTCATTATATAAATGCTGATCACATAAAAATGTATTCATATAATATTTGAAGTTGATGTTCTGGTGTAATTTCTATAATTTTCAGTATATATGTTAACAGTTTTAAATAGTTTAAGGGGGCCATTCATGAGGTGATGTTGAAGCAACCAGGTTGACAATCTCATTGCTTTGAACCAAATTTTACAAATATCTCCTAGTCAGTGGGCAAACGATCGGATTGCAGGCAATATTTTGATTGGCAGTCTCTCTCTTGAATCTGATCGCATTTTCTTGCAATCTGAAGCAGATCTTAGCAACTGCTCAACCTGCTAGCTAAACTTGGGGATGGAAGGATGAAAATGCGAGTGAAGTTACATATTTTTTTGCAGTTTTTATGACAGAACCCATTTTTTGACCAAAATAAATAAAATCTTGCTTTAGTAGACTAATGGCATTTGATCAGGAACTTTTTAATTGAGGATAAATATTCCTGGTAAATTCCACAATGCTAATGACAGATATTCAAGAACTGTTGATATCACCAAGTGTGGAAAATTAAACTAAACATATCTACGAGAGCAATATTTTATTTATAATGGCCAAAAAGTGTTTTTAGGCATAAAACTGCAAAAATATGTACCTTAACTCACATTTCCTTTTGTTTCAATCGGGGATAGTATCGCTAAAAAACAATGTATGCATGAATATATGCCCAAACAAGATGGAGGAAAAGATCGGTTGACAGTCAAATTGCTTGTATTTTGGGCTCATGAATG
>CABEEJ010001587.1:22222-70642 GCA_901482245.1 Timema douglasi
GGGAGAGCAACCAAATCTCGCAGCAATTTCAGATAAATCATATTGTCACCTCTTGAATGGGCCCCTTGACAATAGTAAAATGGAATAAAGTAGATCCTCAATTAATTCCTTGTCAAAAGTATTAATCTCTTCCAAGATTATTGGAAGTTATGTTTTTGATCCTAAAAATTAAAAATATAGTTTGTAACATTCAAACACTCAATTTAATTCGAAAACTAACTACTTTCTAAGTCCTTTCCTTCCCTGCAATCACTTATTGGATCATTTTGATCACTTTTATTTCACTTTTAAATATTGGAAATGGGAAAACAAACAGAGACTTTGCATGAGAGCTCTTTTCCATACCAAAACAAAATAACATAAATAAAACCATCCAAAATGTCAAAGATCGACTGACCAAAATGGGTTCATTGTGCATAGGCCTAGCATTAACAAAATATTTATCAGAATGTCAATGTCACACAAAACCTTGGGGTTTTATGTATCTGTGTAAGGTGAAACATTTTTTTTTTTTTAAGTTGATCAATGTCATTGTTATTCGGGGACCTATATTCCATTCACGGTAGGAATTACTCTCTGAAAGGTCTTTTTTCCTACCAATATCCTACTATATAGTAGATTTATGGTAGGGAAAAAGGCCTTTCAGAAGTCAATTCCTACGGTGAATGGATTATATAGTGTTAAGTGTGTGTAACCTGAACAGGTAGGATGCTCTGCATAAAAAATTATTGTATTAGGAATCTATATTCATATCAATCATTCATTACAAAACAATAATTTGTAATTTATTTATTTATATTTTTTAAGAAGAAAAACTGAATATCTCAATAAACTACAATACATATAATGTCAAGTGTCTTTATAAAGAATTAAGTTAGTTTTGATTTTATTAATGTATTAGGTAAAACTACTTAGTTTATTGTATTTACTAGCATATTATCAAATTTTGTCTTTTAACCATTTGCCCCCCCACCCCCCTTAGTTGATAAGATATTTTCATATTATAACTATGCATTTAAATGTTTATATCAACAACTTCTTGAGATCATAGGTGAATAAAACCTTTGTATTGAGTTGTGCATATTACCATGACAGCATATATATGAAATAATTCTCACGCAGGCAGTGGTAGACTGCCAAGCAGCCCGCGACCACAATCAATATGATGGTCACTTAAGCGTCCCAGGACCACAAATAATATGACGGCCTATAACACCAAGTTGAAGTGATGTAGTGAAGTATTTATGTTTTATTTAAAAGTAAATTTTATCTCGAGGCCATTTCAGCTAAAAATATCCATGATTACATCACCATTCAGACCACTTAAAACATCAGCTTCTACTTTCTACTGGAATCAGCAAAAATGCTTCTAAATTGTCATACATTATCAGCTGAAAGTCTATTTTGGATTATTTAATTTTATAAAATGATCACCACCCTACTTGTGTAGATTAAAAGCTTGTAACAGTCAATATTCAATAAACAAAATATGTTTACATTTTGTTTAAGAAATTGTTTATAAATACCTTCAAGAAACGACAAACAGGACAGTTTTACCATTTTAATGCCATCATATATTTTCACAAATGGTGTATTCTGAGCTCTCTAAAACTTACTCACTGGAACTTTTGATTAATATTTAATAAAAACAATTATTTAGAATTGAATAGTGTTATTTATTTTAGTTTAAATTAGTTGTGGATATCTCCTTGTGTCCCGGCGCATCCATCGGTCCACCACAGGTGGTATTGGGTTGTGCATATTGCCAGAATTTGTTGGATAGTATCTCGAGACTTGGATAGCTTGCCTTTGTCTAAATTCTATATTTTTTTTAAAACCATGAAATCAAAATTATCACAAACTTTCTTTAATTTGTTTTGAAAAAAAAAAGTTACATTTGACCTTGCTCTGTAAGTGCTTATTAGAAAAGAAATTAATGTGAAAGGTAGGAGGAAAGTAACAGTTTTTTTTTAAAATTAAATATATAATCAAATAACTATTGTGTTTATGCATGCTATGAAGCTTTATTTTGTCTTTGTACAATTAACAGCTTGAGCACGGTGTACTTGCCAAAAGAAAATACAGTGTGTGCCAAGTTTTTTTTTTACCAAAACAAAAACTATACAATATTAATCAAAAAAACAGATGTATTCATTATTTTTACCTGCTTCGGTGGCCCAATGGTCTAAGGCGTCACTCTCCTAATAGACTGGACTGCCTATGATGGTGAGCTCTGGTTTTGAATTCTGGTCGGGTGTACTGAGGGTGTTTTTCCTTAAATGATTTCCACTCCCCCTTCATGCAAATTAGAGTACACTTCCTCTAAATTAAAGCTTCCTCATCCTTATAAGATTAGCACACATGCATATAACCTGAATGGGTAGTAAAACGCAGTGCTAAAGATTTAAAAAAAAATTCTTACAGGAACAAGTTGTTGAAAAAGTAGAAAGTAGCCAACTTCCAACTACAGCAGTTTGTTAGATTGATTTAAGGCATCTTAGTTAAGATTAAAATTTCTGTAGGTTTAATTTAAATAATTACAGGTTTTGCTTTTCTGAAATTCATAATTAATTGATAAAATGGCATTACATTTGTTACAGTAAAATGTTAAATTTCAATAAAAGCCCTAAGTTTTAATTTTGTAACATTAGTAGTCTGCAAAGCTGTTATTTTAAGTTGAGATGTTAGTCATGCATAATTTAGTGTGTATTTATGCTTTGTAAGTTATAAATAGCAAAAGATTAGTTTTTTGTGAGACATACACTATCCATTCTTTACACTTCCACCATCGTTATGATCAACTATTAAGTAAAAACCTAAGTTAAAGTTAAAAAAGTTGATATTCAAATATTGATGTGTTTATAAAATATGAGTGTTTTTATTCTAATTTTCTTTTTCAATATTATTTCCCTCATACTTGTTTTCACAATTGCTGACCATTAAATATATTACAGTTATCCTGGGCTATGAGTCATTCATAGTTTTATAGTTTGAAGTCAACTGTGTGAGAAACTTAGGCGATCAAAAACACAGTAATTTGTGGTTTGAATTTATACTGCCAGATTTACACGTTTTAATTGTACAAGGGTCGACTTTGGTGGTCTTGGGGTAAAGTGCTCGCCTCAGTACCCGAAGGTCGTGGGTTCAAACTCGGCCAAGGTCGACGTATTTTTCTTGAGCGATAAAAATCCATACCCCGACTTCCTTTAGAGGTGAAGTAAAGCCGTTGGTCCCATGTCAATTGTGGCATATAAAAGAACCCCGAAAGGTATGCTGTAAATAACAATGTCAATTTAACAGTCATGTTAATATAAACATGATTTAATTTAATCATATTAAAAATATGCATTTGTCACATGATTATTTCTAAATTTGTGTACATGTATATTTTTTTAAACTTGTGCAAGAACAGATCTTGATCATGACAGTATTAACATTTCAATCTTGTAAAGATGGGCTAATCTTAATCTATTCCCCATATTAATGGTAATTATCATTCATATTTAATGGCAATAACAAATTAAATTGAATGTGGTGAATTTCACTCTGGTTTGGGATACATGAATTGGGGACAATATTATTGATGATTTGTATTTTTTTTAATGTTTGAGTTATTCTTAGAGTTTAATTGTTTTGTAATTATTATCAATATGATATTCTCATTTGGTTTTTTAATAAAACATTTAGGTGGCAACTTTATTAATAAAGTAGAAGATCTCTTGTTTGAAATGTATTACATTTTAGTATTATAATGCATTAGGTGTTATGAAATATAAAATGTCTGTGAGCCATTGCCTTTTTTTTCTTATTTATAATAAAAATACTTTATAAATAATTGTTCATTGTTAACACTATGCAAGGAAAATAAATTGTTGATTTGTAATGATTTTTGCTTTATTCACTGAGACACTAATTCATCACAAAATTAGAAAATTTATCTTGAAAAGAGAAAAAAGGTTTTCCTTACACCCAACGTCTATTATTGTGTTTGTCCTTTGTGTTATAAGTGTCCTAAAGTTCTTTACAAATTTCTTTTTTTTTTTTCGTTTACTCTTTTAGGAAGTGTTGCACGTTTCATACTCCCTCCTGATGAGTTTTGATAGAATGAAACCTAGATCAAGGGTTTCGATTGATTTTCTTCAAGAGGCAGCCATTACCTCTCTGTCCAACGGCAGCAATGTAAAGTGTGAACTGTTCTTTTCATTGTAAAAGCCATGTTGTGTTTGTCCCCTTTTATTTATTTCCATCATCATTTCATTTACTTACAAATATGACAAAACACCTCAAAAAGTTAAAGAGGTTTTTATTTTAAAATAAATATAGGACAATTTTACTGGAAAATAAAAATAATATGTTGTAAGAAACGTGTATAGTCAGTAATGCTCATTTTAATAGGTTGGATATAATGTATCCCACATAGTAAAACAAATTATACAAAAGAAATAAGAATACTGGGAGACTGCTATTTCTAAACAGAGTTTGCCAAGTAGTGTTTAGTTGTGACATTGGATACCAAGACCACTTTGGAAAAGGTTTATTTTATATTATTACTTTTACTTTAATAACAATAAAAAATATAGTTTAGTGGCAACTGCCAGCACTGGCCAACTACTTTAAACTCTCTTAATAGTTCAAGGTAAACAAATGATCTGTGAAACAGGTTGTTACAGAGATAACAAAAAAATTAATAGAGTGGGAGTATTATTATTCTCTCAATGTGGCACAACCTCGAGAACATTATTTAAATTTGTATAGGAAGGGAAAAAAGAAATAAAATGTCTTGAAAATAATTACTTATTACATGTAAAATATATTTTTATTGCACAATTATTCATCTTTGGTCTACAAAAGCATAAACAAAATTCAAAACTATTACTATAAATAAATATGTATCTTGGTTGATTGGTCAGAGTCTAAATTCCTAGTTTTAAGACAAACGGATTCAAAGATTAACAACAATAATCATTAAGAAATATATTTGTATTGGCATTTTAAGTAATACAATCATCCATACAAGTTGAGATATTGGCCATTTTTTATATACTATGGTAAATAAGATATATGTACATACCTGCTAAGTCAAAAGGTTTATTTTACGGCTGAACTTTATGCTTCCAAGGTACAGAAATATATTGTGAAAAATTCAATAATATCAGATTTAAAACCAACCAAGATTTGAGATATTGTAATAAAGAGTTAAAAATCATCTCCAAAAAAATTAATAGAATATGGTAAGTAATAGAATTTACATTTTAAAAAAATTTAAAAAAACAAGAATTGTATTATAATAAACTAGAAAACCCAATGGGATGATACCATTGGGAAGACCTAGGTGAAGATGTGAGAATAACATTAAAATGTATCCGAAAGAGATTGAGTGTAATGAGATGAACTGGATAGACTAGCCCAAGATAGGATTTGGTGTAATGAGGTGAACTGGATAGACTAGCCCAAGATAGGATTTGGTGTAATGAGGTGAACTGGATAGAATAGCCCAAGATAGAGATAGGGTGTAATGAGGTGGGACTGTATAGACTAGCCCAAGATAGGGTTGGGTGTAATGAGGTGAACTGGATAGAACTAGTTCAAGATAGGGATAGGGTGTAATGAGGTGGACTGGATAGACTAGCCCAAGATAGGATTTGGTGTAATGAGGTGAACTGGATAGACTAGCCCAAGATAGGATTTGGTGTAATGAGGTGAACTGGATAGAATAGCCCAAGATAGAGATAGGGTGTAATGAGGTGGGCTGGATAGAACTATCTCAGGATAGAGATAGGGTGTAATGAGGTGGACTGGATAGAACTGGCTCAAGATAGAGATAGGGTGTAATGAGGTGGACTGGATAGAACTAGCTCAAGATAAAGGTAGGGTGTAATGAGGTGAACTGGATAGAACTAGTTCAAGATAGGGATAGGTGACATACTTTTGAAAGTGCAGCAATGAACTTTCAAGTTCCTAATGCCAGTTATACTAATAAATACATAGTCGATTAATACCAAGTTAAGAGGGCTTGAAAAATATAACCAGAATGGCCACTCTGATCATATTACATTTACCAAATAAATACATCAATACATTTTTTTTTAAATTGTACAGCACATAAAGCAACACTCCAAATGCATCCTGTGAGACTACAATTTACTGTTGCTATGGGAATATTAAAAACTTATATACATAATAACTTTTAACACTTTACATTTTATCTGTGCTTATAAAATAAAAGCTCTGTTACATCCAAGGATTATTTTGATCAAAATAACTTTCTTTTTATAAAAGCTTAGCTGTGAATTACACAATAGATAGATAATTGACTTCAAAATTAAGGCCCCATTCAGAGATCTTTTTGGTATGCTGAGCATTGAGAAAAGGTGCAGATAAATTGTTTACAAAACAAGCAATACAACTTTCAGATAAGCTTCAATATGAATTGCAGTGATGTCCCCAAAACAGAAAAGGATGGGGAGCCCAATGATTAAATAGTAATTTCTTCATCAACATCTGCCACAGGAAATGAACTAATCAAAGTTATCACAATCTTATCTATTTTGGAATGTACAAATATTTATTTTAAATAGTTTTGTAGAGGTTTTTTATTATGGAGATCTGTACTTCTATAGCTTAAGAGAGAATTTGTTCATTATTATGCATCAGGTTTTTGTATATTTTTTAAACCTAACACCACAATGATGTCAATCTTCCCATAATTAATAAAAATATAATATAAATACAATTGATATTACTGCTACTCATAAACAGAGCTGTGCATATTTAGCCTCACAATGGATAATGTTACAAGGCACCAAATCAAACACTTACTTTGAGAAGTTTTAGAGGACTTTTTCCACTGACTGAAAATATATAAATAATACTACTATAAACAAGGATAACATTTTAGTTAGCAAAAGTTAAATTTATTTTTTCTTTCTTTATACTGTAATACTTATTATTTATTTTAGTTGTGGTTTGTGCTTTTCCTAAAATATTTTGTTTACCATACTTTATTTCTTATGAATTCTACATTTTCTTTTAAACTATACTTTTTTTTTATGATTGTACAAGATCCTTTTAGACAGTGTTAAAATTCATAAAATCTTCTCAAAATATTAGGCTAGAACATTTTAATCATCTTTGAAAAATATATTAAACCCTATTCCTCCCCCTTCCCAAACCCACCCCAAGCCCCTTTATCTCTGACCACACCAATTAAATAATTGATAATGTTTATTCCAGTGTACCATAGCGCCTCAGAAAATTAAACCTTTACTATTGATGATACATGTATTTCCTTACAAACCTATCCACAGTGCCTCTGAAATGGTTTTTGTGTTTATCACTAAAAACAGACAAATGTTTTGGTATTTACGTTATTTTAGTTTTTAACAGTAGAAATATATATCACCTCAGTAACTGTTCTTTGAGTGTTTGCCACTAAAACAAAATACACAAATCAATGTTGATGACACATTTTGCCAACACATTTTTAAAGGTCTAATTTTCAATATTTACCTCAGTGTGTACCTGATAGTAATGATTATAAAAATCAGTAGTTCACTGAACATAATTAGCAAATATATATTTAGCTTATTTTCAATTTTTTAACCATAGGAAGACCTGAAAGGAAATGGGAGGATAACATTAGAATAGACCTGAAAGAAATAGGGTGTCATGAGGTCGAATGGATAGAACTAGCTCAAAGTAGGGATAGGTGGCATACTTTTGTAATTGCGACAACAAACTTTTGATTTCCCAATGTCATAGAGTAAGTATATATTGTATCTAAGGATCATTTGATTTGTGTTTAAGGCTTAGGCTGTGCAAGCCCAAGATTTACTGTAATTGATTAATTAGTCAAGGCTCCTCCTAAATATAGTGTTGGGAGCAAAAAAATGACCAACATGTAAAACAGAGTGTACACTCAAAATTAAGAATGCAGCTACAGAAGTGCATTGTTGAAACTAGGAATTGTTGCAACTTAGGATGGCCGCAGAGCTTAAAATTTTATTCCTAATCTTAAGAAAATGCCTTCTCTACTGATTATGTAAATTCCAGTTAGGGATGAATGGCCAGTTCATGACCCGGAGTTCATCCAGGGACAAACTGAATGACTTTTATATTCCATTTTATTAAACTAGTTAGTTACAGAATAGTAAACATCTCTCGTATTATTTAAATGTGTGCATGCGCTCCCATCCTATATGAACTGGCGATCAGTCATAACAGCAGCATTAATATATCGCGTAACGATTAAATTATAAATAATAGGTACTAATTTATATTTTATTCCAGGTACATTTATTTCACCGTCTCTTTAAATACCTATCCAATAAATGAAGGAAATGAGTTTGACCCATGCCAACAATGTGTCAATTTGGGTAAATACGTCAAATCTCCACTTTTATAATATGTTAATAGATGGTTTGGGTTCAAAATGTCACCAGGAATTTAACCTGAGATTATTGGTGACATAAGTTAAAATAAATATTATGTGTCTATTTTGTTTTCTTGTAAACTTAAACGTAATGGTAATCTGATTAAATATAAATTAATTATAAATACTTTTTATAGGTTAATCATAATAAAGCAGTAAATTTTAAATAGTTTATTTCTAGTGCTCTGGTTATTAGAGATTGATATATATATATATAAAGTAAGGGAATTAGATGGAAAAACATACCAGAACACTCAACCAAAATCCAAACCTCCTTCCTACCGGGCTAGAATAAAACAAGATAATGTTAACTCTCTGTATATGGAATTATAAAAATAAATCTTACACTAAGTTAGTTGCTCAACTCAATAATACTTTTTTCATTTAAAAAGTAATAGTTCAAAAATACCAGTATGCTATTTATGACAATTCTTTATATTAGTACTAAATACAGTAAATGTTTCAAATAAATATATTATTTACTTAGATTTATTTTTTCACAGCACCATAATACCTGTTTGGGTTATACACATGCAATAATTAATCTACTGGAATAAGGATGAGGAAGGTAGAATTTTGATAAAATGTACCTGCATTTGCATATAGGGAGAGATGGAAACCAATTAGAAAAAATTTTTATACATCTGATCAGGATTTAAATTCTGATCTGATTATCACTGTAAATCTGGTCTAACATAAGATTGACGTATTAGACCATTCTATTGCTGAGGTTGGTTACTTTTACTATTGATATACAGTACTTTCTTTAGCACACAAATGTTTTCATTCTTTCCAGTCAAAGAGCTTCTCCACCCTACATTTTTAAGTAACCCGATATTTAACTTAGTAATAATAATTATAACACTTTTTTATAATCAAGGATGGACATGAATTTAAATGATTACCAAACAAACACAATATATGTACCATTTACAAAGCTCTGGAGCCCATGAGCTATATTTTTATTTAGTATTGAATCTCACCACCTGTTCAGAGTAGACACACAATGTACTAATTGCTCCAATAAGTTAAGAATTGGAAAGGTTGAATTTAGAGGAAGTGTACTTGCACTTGCGTGGATAGCCTTGCATGTTTGTTTCTGATGCATGAATATCTAGTTTTCAAAATACTATTTTATCATGACTGAGTGTACTAAAGAAAAAGATGTAGTACAAAGCATTTCTAATTAGGCTACATTGTTTACCACTTGTGCTCTACTTTCTTTTCATTAGCATACTTTGTCTAGCAACACTTAGACACATACATTTTATGAAGTTACCAGTGGCAAAGTAAGTAACTTGTTGCCAAAATAAGAACAACTTTTAAAAACTATGTTGTTAATCTCATATTAACCTGAAATGATTTTTATAAGGTATCCAGTTCTGCCAATGAACCTACAACATTGTGGGGTTGTGTCCAGAGCAGTAGTTTGTAAAATAAAAACCTTTTAGAAAAACATGGCTGGCACTGGTACATGTATAAGTCATTCACAAGCTAAGTTTACCTGGATGACAGCTTGAAATGTTACTAGAAGTAATCCCTAATATATCACTACGCCAACAGCTGACATCTATCCCTTTGGATGACTGTAATAAAAACGGGTGATAGTTAGCCACAGTGATTTAGGCCAATATTATTTATATATTTATTTGAGGTCAGACACAAAGTTCATTTATAGTTTTATTCCACTTAAAAAAATATTCACACCACTTTCACAAAAACTTCTAATGAACATAGCTTCAAAATGGCGACTGATGAATCTAAACCATATGATTGAACATAACAGTAAAAAAGTTTTTTAAAATGATGCAGACACGCAGTTGATGAAAATATTTTATTCAGTTAAATATTTCTAAATACGATAAAATAATCATAAAATCATTTATTGTATGTAAAAAAATGACAATAATATTCTCTTTTCCAAGTAAATACGATGCCTATATTAAAGGGTATTTATGTGTGCACTATATTAAACATAATCAAAAAATAAGTACTTTTAATTATGTTAAAAATATTGTTTCGAGTTGGATAAAGAGAAATTATTTAAAAAAATGAAATAGTATGAGAAAACTTAAGTTTATATTATTTTAAATGTAATAAATAACAGGTAATTAAAGATCTTTACATTTATAACAAAACTGTGATCTTTTACAAGTGTTGGCAACCCAAAACCTATACATATCATTTTTGAACTGTCATCCAGGTAAAAACATATCGTGAACGAAATATACACTCCGATTCAGACGAGAAAACCTTTTTTTTGACAGTTATACATTTTAATGCCGGTCTTATGACTGCTGGATAGAAATTAATCTGGCGGTTAAATATTTTTATCTGGCCAATAAGTTAAAAGTGCATCCATTTTATGACTGCCAGATAGCATTTATTTGCCAGATAAAATGTATTTATCCATCACATTTTTATCGGGAGGTTTAAGTACCTGATAACTTTTATCTGGACATTAAAATTGGCATTGCCATATGGGCACATAGTTTTTAATGATATTTCACCTATCAAAATCTGTTTTTAGGCTAAAATCTTGGTTTGCGTGTTTAGTAAGCACAGGCTCCGGTCCTAACTACAGTTAGAACATTTAATTCACACTTTTACAAAAACTGATATAGTTATATAAGAACAAATTATTTAAATGCGAGTACAATAAATGCAATTTTATAAAAGTTGTACCCAACTATTGCCCACATTTTGGCAGACACTGAAATTAGTACTTGCAGGTCAACTTAGCTTTTGCATCTGTGCCCATGTGACACCATCTGTTTCCTCGCACTCGTTTAGCTGCCATTATTAAAACGAATGTTGAGCGTTGTCACCACTCTCTAGGGCGGTATCAGCAGGGCTTATATGCATGTGCACCAGTCAAAACAGTACCAACCTTGTGTTTTCTACATGAAAATATATTTATCCTACAGATAGCTATTTGGCAGGTAAAACGTTAAAGTGGCTGATAAACTTTATCTGGTCACTAACTTTAACCTCCTGATAGCAATATTTATTCAGTAGTCATAAGACCGGCCTTTACTAAAACAATTTTAATATAGCATGTGTCAAGTCATGTGATCTGCAGCTGTCTTTGGTTAGAAAATATCAATACCTATAAAATAATATCAATAATGATTGCAAAAAATATATTTGTATTTTGTAAAACTTTCTAGCAAAATCCTACTGTAGGTGGACAACAAGTTCAGTCTACCCTGGCAATATCTCACAAATAACATCAACCAATCAGTTAAAAGTTTAAAAGCATGTATATAAAAATATCCATATAAAACAAAATGTAATAATATTTAATAAAATAATATGAGTATTCTGACAAAAAAAGAGTGCATTGTGAAACTTCAAATGCATTTTAATACTGCACAAATCTACAACATAAAATCTTAAAGAGTTGTGTAGGCCTATTATTTGGTATGACTTAATACTATATGGGGTAAGGAACAAAAAATATAGTGTGGCCATACAAAGATATGGCTACGAGCACTTCCAGACACATATTGCGACGTTCCCGCCGAAGAACATGTAGAGGAGGTGTTTACATTCGTAGGAAATCTCAAAACCGTAGCCCTCGCCCACCACCACATGCCAGGAGGGACCAAACTTCTTGTCCATTGCTTCCTTCACCATGCGTGCTGCCATCTGTTGGATAAATAGTAGTACTATGCAACTACCTATAGTAAAATGGGAACGAAAAGTTACATGGCAAGTGGTGGGCGGGTCCTGCAAAAACTTGTTTCGGAGAGATAATCCCAGAAATTTGAAACTTTGAGAGATATTAGTAGTGTTTTTTTTAAAATATCGTAGCTAGATAGTAAAATAAAGTGAAAAGGTAGGTTTTTTTATATACTGTGCATTTAATTCCATTCATTTGGAATCAAATAGTTTTTATAGTTCTGTTCATAAAGAAATTGTAGCCGAATCATTTCTTGACTATTTCCACCAGACACCTCTAAATAACAACTTTACTTTACCTCTGAAGGAAGCTATACAGTAGGCCTACTACGGAGTTTTTATCACTTAAGAAAATTTCGTCGATCCTTGCTGGATTTGAAACCACAAACAGTGGGTCCCGACACGAGCACTTTACCAAGAGATCATTGAGGTTGACAGTAGCCCATGTAAAAATAGCTTTAGTAACTTTTTTAAACTTCAAATATCTACCATATGGCAACCACACAATATCAATAAACTATATTAATATATTTTTTATCATACTAAATTAAGTTTTTTTGGAACAAATTTGTGAAAGTTTGATAAGGAGGGATTAATATGATAATGTTAAAAATCAAATAAAACTAATTATAATAAATTAGTTAGAAAAGTGGTTAGTGAAATTTATTATTCAGAGAAATATACAAGAAAAAATTACAGTACGTACACCAGTTAGGCCTACCATTTGATATAAAGTAATGAAGGTCAAAATTAATGAACATTTAGCTAGACACACAACCCATTTTTTTAAATGAATATTTAGCTTAAAGAGCCCCTGTTAAGATACACAACACATTATTTTGTGTTGTGTATCTTAACAAGGGCTCTTTAGCTAAATGTGCATTTTTTGATCTTCATTTCTTCATATCAAATTGAACGTAATGTAATTTAGAGTGTAGGCCTATTGATTTTTCTCGCATATCTTTATGCATGTTAAAATTTTAATACAAAACTCAATGAATAGATTTTTTAATCAATTTATTATAATTCATTTGATTGATTTCTCACAATATTATAGATTAAATTGACAAACCAAAACCATTGATAAGTAGTTTTAATTTGGTTTTAAGCATGTTCATTCATATCCTTTTAATACTATCATCACTATACTATAAAGCCATATGGCTGACTCACTCACTGACATTAATGTTTACCCACTTCCAGATAAGCTAGAAACTTAGAAATTTGGCAAACTTATAGCTTCTAGCCTGCAACTGACGGGAAAATTCCAAAAAGTTAAAAAATTCAAAATGGCGTAGCAACTTTAAAGTCAGTGCGGACCTTTCTTTGGCGGTCTCTTGTGGCTAAATAGTAAGACCTATCAAAAAACGGATTGCACCAGAGCTAGATTTTTTGATTTTAGGTAAATTTTTCACATTTTACACACATTTTTAAATTTTCTGACACACTTATGGGACAGTTAGAATCATAAAACTGTAAAAATAAATCAACATTTTCTGACACACTTATGGGATAGTTAGAATCATAAAACTGTAAAAATAAATCAATGTTCAAAACAACGCTGGAATTACATTAGTTTACACTCACTAGAGGTTTGGAGGCGGAGCCCACAATGAGCAAAGAGAGTTTAATATATTGTCATAAGTATTTTAAAAGGCTTTTTCCCTATAAGATAGAGGCCACAGTAAGATAAAAGAATAGACAACTCTCACCTCGTTGTTAGTGGCATGTTTCTCGCAAGCTGTAACACACAGTTCCATTGTTTCGCCTTTCATCTCATCTATCATGTCTGAATGCTGAGTAATCAAAAACAAACTTCATTCATTAAAAATATACAAGAATTATGAAATAAATATATTAAAAGACTTATTTGAGTTGAACATGAAGTTGGATTAGAGATATTAAAATCGATGGTAATATAACCTTTGGTTAGAGCAGTGGTATGGTATTCAACCTGAAGTACGCAAATACATCTTAGGTGGTAGGTGAAATTTAAATATATTTTTATATAAACCTATATTATTTCATGATAAAAAGTAAACAATCAGGGCCATATTTAGGGTTAGCCACAAAATAACTAGATACAGGGATGTACAATCTGGGAGTATCAGTTTTATTTCAGATATAGATTATAGAATATTTATAACTTGTATTATTTACCAACAACTTTGGGAGTTACAAAGTTGAAGATAAATTATATCTGGGGGTACGAGAACCAAAAAGGGTGAATACTAACTAGGTTAGATAGTGGGTTTGTATGCTTATTCTCTGTAAAAAAATAAAGAAACATTTAGGACTAAAACAAACCATTTTAAAAGAAGTAAAGATGGTATTGTAAAAGAGAAAACTAAACAAATAATATAGAAAAATTAGACCAACAATTATTTCCAAACATGACAAGATTTAACCTCCCTCAGAACAATCTAACTTACATTCAGAATAAAGGTTTGTTCAAATCATCATGCACCAATCATTTTCATGCGCATACCATTTCCTGTATGACATTTGTGCGAGTTTTCATACTTATCGATGTCTTCTATACCAAGAGGTTGTGTGTTGAGTAGGCCCCTACCTACTTGTAAAAATGTTCCATCTGTCTGTACTGAATATTTTTGTGTATTATCATTTCCAACACTTAGCGTATCAGTAAAATATTCTCGCCAAGAATCCCAAACTAAGAAAGACTGTGCCAGAATGAATACGCTACACTTGTTATATGAATACTCTCGTAGATCAAACACTAAACAATATTTGTCAGAAACGATTATTGCATGATAATATGAGTGGACCTTAAAATATCCTATGTGGTACCGGTACCATCTAATTTTGCATATGAATGCTTTTTCTGGATAAAATATGAACTAACCTTGAATGTAGCCAGCTTTCTGAACGCAGAATTTTCCAATACTTCATATGTAAGGTTTAAAAGGGGGAACTCATCTGCCTTTACTTGGAGAAAGGTTTTGATTTTAAATAACAATATGGTGCCTAACATTGTGTAAAGGACAAATCAGTAATTTAAAATATTTAATTAGGAACTTATAAAAAATTCTTATGGCTAAACATTAATTCATGTTAAAAGTGTCATTACAAATGTCAACACATTGGCAAAATGTTGTTCTTGTCATGAATAAACAGTGTGTAGTTGAAAAACAGACAAACTTTGCTAAAACTAAGAATAAAGCATGTGTTCATTATAAATATAAATAGTGGATACAAATTTACCATCAGAGGTGTTACCCCAAACTGTTAACTTTAAATGATTATTTAACTCTTTTAAGTTTAGGCACATCATTGTTGCATTGATTTGAGATTACTAAGCTTACAAATCAGTTAACACATACATCTAAATAGATTTGACTAATTTGTGCAGTGCACAGTGTACAACATCTATAGATTCCTGATATTAGGTTTATACAGCAAGTTTGTCTACATGTTTTATACAGTTGTGTTGTGTAATAGGGATCAATAAAAGTCACTTAACCTTAGATGTTATTTTATATAATATGTAGTGCCTAAACAATTCACCACAGTCAAACAACAATTAGTTGTTGTGACGGGTGGTTGCATCTTGGATGTTACATTATGCGTTATATGAAAGTAGAAGTCAGATTTACATCTCAATATTATTAATAGATTTGCAGGAAATATCAGAAGTAACTAAGCCCAATGTGTTAAAAATTGGTTGACTACAAATATTTTCAATTCTTTCTTTTTTAATAATAACTACCAGTAGCTAGTCACAGCCATTACAAAAACATTTAAATGCACCAATATTTAATTGTATTTAAACAGGTTTGTTAAGACCTTGATTATTTGGTTTTCTAGATTGATACATTTAATTTTTTGTTTGGTGTATGTTGATTTTGATGCAATTAAAAATATAAAAACTGAAAAAATAAATATCAAATTAACACAAAAAAAAAAAATTCAAACTCAGATCACATAATAAGCCTCTAAAGGGTTGTATCTATTATTTCGTCAGATTTATGTATCCATAGCAATACAGCACTATGTATGAATAGTATTCTAGGATTAAGAATCAAGCAACAGTTGGTGGTCTATGTTTGGATCTTTGAAGTACAGGGAACAAACAATAGCAAGTTATGGGAGCTTTTGAGGATACTTTTGGGGAAAACCCACAACATAAAAGCATGAAATCAAACCAAGAAAAGGTGTTAAAATATAAAGTGTTAAAGAATGCAGATGGACATGGCGTCTACTCAACTAGAACAATGAAATCCCCAACTTTTTCCCTGATCATTTCCTGAAATTTTTGAGTCAAAACTATGTCACACCCTTCTCCTCCCCACATTTTTTTAATTATCTTTTATATGACTAATAATAAGTTTTAAAATTTAAATAAACTTGTTGTCTATTTGTAATAACATAGTCTATTAGAAATTAGAAAGTTTTAAATATATTACACAGAACTACAAACAAAATAAGATAGTTTGAATCGACAAGACAGTTTGAAGAGAAGCAATCTTCACAAGTGAATGTGCAACTAATCAACATTGGTATTTTTATTTTTGTCCTGCATAGCCATGAAAATGAATAGGCCTATATCTAAGCTGATGGTGAAGAAACTACTAGAAAACAAAACATGAAAACCACACACTATACAATAAGTGTAGTTGACTTAGTGAATTACAGTTACACTATCGGTTAATCCTTCATACCAAAAGCTGCCGTACAAGTGTAGCTTAAATAAGCCTGGATATAGTGATCTTGTGAATGCATAGACCTATAATGAAGAATGGAGAAAACACATATGTCTTAAGGCTTAAATAGTTAAGATATGCGTACTTTCTGCTAATTATATACATAATGAAGTGAATGTTACACATGTATGACATCTCAGAAACCCTATTGTACATTAGTAGAAATAAAAGTGTTAATCCCAAGGTGCCCTTCAGGTTTATCAGATGAATGCAGGTATAGGGCCTAGGCCTAGTTCCTCTTAATTAATTTTAATTGATTGAATTGTCAACTACTTGTGTTAAGCAAATAAATAAAAACACACATTGGCATAGGCCTTGCATTATTTTTATATTTTTATACAAGAACACTTAAGTTGTGAATTCTAAGAAAGATAAATTACATCGGCATTCGGCGAGGGGGGAGGGAGGCATGATTGCAAACAAAGTTGTGAATAGTGAATAGACCACAAAGTGCACTCTTCAGATAGGGCTTCCTTAGTCCACTAAGAAATAGGATTTACTAAATGTAGGGAATTGGAAGTGATTGTTACAACATGAACTGGTATAATCAAATGACCAAATTTCTAACCTTTATTGAATAAAATAAATTATAAAACTTTATAACAAGATAAAAATATGTTCCTTAGTTTGGAAACAAAATCTATGCCACAACATTGCAACTAAATATGAGCTTTTAATTCAACAAAATATAAATAACTCAATAACCTCTTAAGAATTTTTTTGAACAAATTTCTTACACGTATTAGTGGATAAGTATGAACAATTTTCTTTGAAGCTTCAGCATCATCTTTTTTGTTTCCTTCTTCCATGTTATATCAAATAATAATGCAATATTCGTAAGTGATTATTAACACTATGAAAACTCATACCTAAAGAAAGTTATTGATATCTTCCTTAATTTTTAATTATTTATTAATTTTGTTTATATTGCTATGACATTTATCAAATGACTAGATCAGCTTTAGCCTTTAAGTTTTAACGCATAAATAAATATTCTCCTAAGATTGTGTTTGATTAAAAATTATTACTCTTGCAATGTGATGTAAATTAAATAGATAAATATTTCCAAAATGATAATATATATATATATAACTGAATAGGTATTTCAAAAAGTAAACTTCATCAAGAAAATATTATTTTAATAATAATGGAGATATTTAAAATCAAACAAATAATATAACATCTGAAGTTCATGGGCAAAATAAAATAGTCAGACATATTTACCCATCCCGTATCAGTGTTGTGTGTATACAATTAATTAATATTCAACTTTAAAAATATTTTACAAATTTTTGTTGTTTTCTCCCACAAGTTTAGTTACAATGAATGTTTTAAACTCAATACAATAACTAATACAAAATAAACCCTAAAAACGAGATGAACCAAGATGAATAAATAGGTAATATAGTATTGCACGCAGTGGCGGCTCATAGCTAAAATTAGTGGGGATGCTGATCCAAAAAATGTTAGCCTTTATTTTAAAATTGTGTAAAAGGAAAAAAACATGTATAAAAAGAAAATTTATTCAAGAACTTGATAAAATCTTAACAAAAAACCAAACTTTTTTACTTACTTTAACTTAAATTGTTACAGTTCAAGCTTGATCTATCAATTTAAAAATGAAATCCATTCTTCTTGTTTTAATTTGCTCAAAAAGTTCATTAATTTTGGTCCTTGATCTCGTGATGACAATTGAGGACATTTTTCTCCATTGAAAGTGCTCTGCCTCTGATGTAGTCATGGGAATTGTAAAGAGGATTTTTATCAGTTTCGTAATTTCACTAAAAACATCATCTAGATTATTTTCCAAGATAAATTTCATCATCTCAATTAATTTGCTATATTCATGAATATCAGTCCTACAATAGAATACATTTAGTTCAGTTTCAAGATTTTCTTTGTCAATCATGGTATTAGCTTCAGTGGTCAGTACTATCTCTTTTGTGGGATGTTCATTCTTAAATCTAGTGAAGCAAATCTTGTTGAACAATTTAGCAGCTTCTAAGTGTTTAGTGGAAGAATATCTGTCCATTATATCAACACGTCATATATAGTCACACACTTCCTTAGCTTCTGCCATGATGTCTTTAAAGGATTCTCACAATACTTTAAGTTTCTCAATTCTAAAATAGCAGATTTGATATGTGTTATATATTCATTAAATTTAAACACACTAATTTCTCGAGATTGCATTTGGTTGTAAATTATTTCAACGTGAAACATAATTTGATGAAAAAGCTCTTACCAAAACTTGTATTTATCATTATTCAGGTATTTTAAAATTCCTGTTGCTTCTGCAATGGTTTGATCTGGATTTGATGCTCACTGAATTTCAGTAAGGCAGTTTTGTAAAGGTTGCAAATTTTCATGAACTCTGTTTATGGTCCGTATGTTGAAATTCCACCTTGTAGGGGATGGATGTGGAATACTGACGTCCATGTGTTTCTTGAGACTGGACACACGTTGTGGTGATCTTGAGAAGAATGTTGGAATAGCCAGAATGTTAGAGAAAAAAAATCTTGCATTTGGTGTAATACTTGCTGCATTTCTCATTATTAAATTAAGTTGATGTGCGTAACAGTGAATGAAATGTGCATTACTATAAACTGCTTTTATTTTTGCTTGAACGTATGTTTTTTTTGCCTTTCATGACATTTGCACCATCAAATGTCTGGGCTATCAGTTTTTGTCAATTTCCTTTAAGGACAATGTCCAATTGTTCTAAAATACGTTTTAATAATATGCAATCTGCACTTTGATTTTCTGGAATAAAGAATCCCAAAAATCGCTCAAATATTTCTCCATTCAATACGTACCGTAGAACATGGAACATTTGAGTGTGTTCCGAAACATCTGTTGTGTCATCAGCCATGACAGCTACAAAGGAAGCTTTTCTAATTTACGTCCTTATCTCCTCATGGTATAGTTGTAGCAGGCAGTCAAGTATCTAATTCTGAATGGTCTTAGAAACACCTTGAAGACTGCACTGGTTTCTAAGTGATTCTTCAAATCTGAATCTAACTTAGATGCAAAATTTACTAATCCTCTAAATACCCCTGGATTTACTGAATCGTCTTTTTCATCATGTCCCCGTAAGGTAGTTTCAAAGTTTCCACAAAAGTAAATGCAGTCTATTATTTTGGACAAAATTTCATGGTTATTTTTAACTTTTATAATATGCTCAGTGATTGAAAGTCTGTATGCTACACTAGATGTCTCCTTAATACCTACGGTTTCTAAAAGTGACAGCAAAACATCATTATCAACATACTTCTTTGACTTCTCATGCTTTTCAGTTTTTTCTTTCATTTTGTTTATATTCCTAAAACCATCTTTTGTCCACGGTACATCAGCTCCAAACAGCAAACACGGTAAGAAAAACAGTGCATTTTTTTACTTCACAGCCACAAAGCAAACTTTTCCGTTGGTACTATTCAGAATTAAAGCTACGAATATATTTCTTGTTGTTGCTCTTGCCTAGATGTCAACTAAGGCCTTCAAAAGATCGGGCAGTCCTCCATCTGACATAAGGATATTAGCTTCCTTCACACATAGTAATTTCACAACAATTTGATTTTTACCTGTAGGAACAATACTTGCTACACTTTTATACTTAGGAAATAAGCACTTTCCTATTTTCATTGGATGCAGATTCTGAATCTTTATTTTCGATTAATTTGAAATGATATTTTGTACTGTTCCGGACTAGAAGACATAAATAAATCAACTATTCAATTACTTTACTGTCATCTAAAACATTAGCTCTAATTTGACTCTCCTTGGCATTAGCTACTTTGGGAACTTGTCCTACGCCTATCCTGTTGGCTTGATATCAACACGCCCTACTCTAGATTTAACGTTCTTCATAATTTGGTTATTAGATGGTGATCGTGAATGACCCAATTTTAAACCTATGGCTGAGAATTTTCTTGAATATTTTAATATAGCTGTTTCATAGCTGAACGACATTGCATTTATCACCTGAATCCACCATATCTAAAAACATCCCAAACAGTAAACATTGACTCAAATAATTCTTACTAATGTATTCTAATTAGAGTTTTAAACTTTCACTTTTATATAATATGTGGCTGTAAAACCTTACCATAAAAACTCGTGAATAATGATAGGTACTTTTTTGAGGAGTTGGTATGTGTGTTTAACTAAGTTTTTAAGTTTTAGCTTCAAAATTGAAAAGTGATATATCTTCACTCGTATTCATGTTATTAATTTAATTTTAACAAAATGATGGATTATTTTGGAGAATTAGTTGCATTAGGAATTGATTCATTAGCTTTTGGAATATGCTGTAAATTATATTTCAAAAATGCTAGTGCGTTGCATTCAATAGAGGTAAGTTTTCTTATCTAATTTTTAAACCTATATTGTTAATAATAGACCTATAATATATAACTAACCAATTTTATTACTTACTGTACTCATTTATCTATTACCTAAATATATTTTGATATGATTTTTACATTCAACCCGAATTTATTTAATTCTTTTAAGCTAAGATTAATTAATCTTGGACCATTTTCCATTTCTTTGCCCAATTAATGAAACAACATACGGGCCTATATTTCATTTGCTTGGTTAACATTTTGAAAAAACTCGAAAACCCTTCAATATAATCTTTTTGCGTTATTCTATTACTGTGAAATTGTGTTTTATTTGTGCACTTAAAATAACGGTGTTTAAGCCCTCCTTATTTTTAATACACACAACAAAAATAAATGGAATTGAATAATTAAAAATATTAATATTGTTTCTAGGTTTGTAGTCTTAGAATATTAAAAACGTCTCCAGGCCTACTCACCACAGTCACATTATTGATTATATTGCTTAGTCATGTTGCATTGATATTGCACTCTTATAGTGTACAGTAATTAATAAGTTTATTTTTAAAAACTATTCCAACGCATAGTCATTTTGACAAAGTTGGTTAATATAAAATGAACTATTTCATATTTTAAACATAACTTGAGTTAAAGAATTAATGATGCTGAGGTGCTAAAGCCTTGTGACACGATCCAAGTATACTTGGACAAAGAAAACTTGGATGCTGCATGCGCGCATCACTTGGACACAACTTGGATTGTGTCAACAATTCATCTCAACCCACCTGGACGGGGAGGCTATATCCAAGTTGAGTAGGACGGTGGCCAACTTACTTGGATCCAAGTCAATCTCTGAAGAGATTCAAAATGGTGTCTTAAAAAATGGAGAGTGAAACCTGTAAAAGGAATGTTATAAAAATAATAAAATAGACGGATAGGCGAAATGTAAGGTTCATGAAATTGTATGAGGTAATTAGAGTTTTATGGATTCTAACAAAGAGCAGATATTGTAGCTCTCATGTTACTATCAAGTGTTTTTTTTTGCATTGTGTCTTAGTAACTGTTCAGGTTATACACACTCAATTTCTTGAATTATTCGTTTTATAGATCCTTTTAACTTGCACAGTAGTTAATATTAGATGAAAGTGTTGTAATCTTCACAAAATAAATTTGAGGAAGATTCAAGAGCCTCAAGAACCCATTTCCAGGTCCAAACTTTATTTTTTCTGAACTATTTTTTATGTATTTCAACTTCCTGTATGAGCATATCAGCGACCGTTCCGATACCCTCCAAAATCAGATCCGCCATCTTTTTGATGTTTACATGACTGTCCAAGTGACTAACTGTGGCAACTAACTTGGGCCAAGTTGTAATCCATGTGTGAGCTGTTCACTGTGTGTGCTGGGATCTCAAATGTTCCCAAGGGATCATCCATAAATCACATAACGCTTTTTTCTAAACTTTTTAGCCCCCACCATCTTTCCCTATGTAACACCATGTAGACATTTAGCCTAACCTCTTCCCCCCAACCTGTGTTACATAACTTTTTTTTTACCAAGATTGAATATCATTATTTCATAAGGAAGTTTTATAATACTAAAAGAAGGATTCAGATTTAATACTTAAAAAAATAATCTTTGTGACAATCATATTAGCCTCATATAGAGAGCTAAACATTTCTAGGTGTACAAATTTTCTAAATTATATTTTGGATTTGTCTATAATTTTACTTTAATTAACTTATCAATAGGCCAACCTATACTCATGTTTCATTCGAAAAAGACTAGATGTCTAATGAAGCGGAGATCGGGGTGTGAATACCTGTCGGGTGTACTCAGAGTGGCTTTTTCTAAATGGTTTTATACTCTCTCGATGTTAATGAGGGTACATTAGGGCCTACCTCTAAAATTCTATCTTACCTTCCTCATTCCTACATCATTTTATATTTTAAAAAAACACTTTAATTTGATTTTACCTTCCTGCAAAATGTATACCATAACGGTAGGATTTTAAAGAAAATCTCCCAGCATTTACATAGAGAGAGAGAGAGAGAGAGAGAGAGAGAGAGAGAGAGAGAGAGAGAGAGAGAGAGAGAGAGAGAGAGAGAGAGAGAGAGAGAGAGAGAGAGAGAGAGAGAGAGAGAGAGAGAGAGAGAGAGAGAGAGAGAGAGAGAGAGAGAGAGAGAGAGAGAGAGAGAGAGAGAGAGAGAGAGAGAGAGAGAGAGAGAGAGAGAGAGAGAGAGAGAGAGAGAGAGAGAGAGAGAGAGAGAGAGAGAGAGAGAGAGAGAGAGAGAGAGAGAGAGAGAGAGAGAGAGAGAGAGAGAGAGAGAGAGAGAGAGAGAGAGAGAGAGAGAGAGAGAGAGAGAGAGAGAGAGAGAGAGAGAGAGAGAGAGAGAGAGAGAGAGAGAGAGAGAGAGAGAGAGAGAGAGAGAGAGAGAGAGAGAGAGAGAGAGAGAGAGAGAGAGAGAGAGAGAGAGAGAGAGAGAGAGAGAGAGAGAGAGAGAGAGAGAGAGAGAGAGAGAGAGAGAGAGAGAGAGAGAGAGAGAGAGAGAGAGAGAGAGAGAGAGAGAGAGAGAGAGAGAGAGAGAGAGAGAGAGAGAGAGAGAGAGAGAGAGAGAGAGAGAGAGAGAGAGAGAGAGAGAGAGAGAGAGAGAGAGAGAGAGAGAGAGAGAGAGAGAGAGAGAGAGAGAGAGAGAGAGAGAGAGAGAGAGAGAGAGAGAGAGAGAGAGAGAGAGAGAGAGAGAGAGAGAGAGAGAGAGAGAGAGAGAGAGAGAGAGAGAGAGAGAGAGAGAGAGAGAGAGAGAGAGAGAGAGAGAGAGAGAGAGAGAGAGAGAGAGAGAGAGAGAGAGAGAGAGAGAGAGAGAGAGAGAGAGAGAGAGAGAGAGAGAGAGAGAGAGAGAGAGAGAGAGAGAGAGAGAGAGACCATTTAGGACAAGCAACCCACAGTATACCTAGTAAAAGATAGAGATTTGGTCTTTGATTTATTAATAGACATTCCATTCTCCAAAGACTATTGTGGAATACCATTTAGATCATTTTGTAAATCTATACAATATGCAATTGATTTGATAATTTTAAATACTTTAACATCATCAGCAAAGAGTAAATAACAGACGAGTTCAAATATTTACCAATGTCATCACTAAACACATTAAAGAGAAGAGGACCTAAATTAGAACCCTGTAGTATTCCACAGGAGACTTAAATGTATTTGGGGTGTGTGAATCAATTTTGAAAGTGAATGATCTTTCATGCAAATAACTGCTGAAACAATTTACATATGAATGAGAAAGGCCAAAATTACCAAGTTTAGAGAGAATAATACTATGCTGACATAAGTCAAATGCATTACTTTGGTCAAAATAAATAGCATAAACCTAACCTTGGGCAGAGACTTAAGGGGCTACATGCCCAAGAAATTCTTTTAAATTAGTGACAGTCGATTTATTTTTTATAAGTTGATTATCTGAAAGTTTATTTTTAAGGCAGTGTAAAGTATGCTCATGTATGATTTTCTCGACTACTTTGAATAAAATGTTTAAGAGAGAAATTGAGGCATCCATTTCCAAAGGGTGACTTGTCCGAGCCTCTTGAATTTTGGGAAACAACAAAAAAACATTTATTGGACTTATTTCACAATTTCAGTCAATTAATTTTTGTATAATTATTACTACTATTCATATAAGTATTCTGGAGGAATAACAGCTTGCAGAAACCATGGGTTCTTCTTAAAAAAAGGAAAATTACTTGGACAAGGTGCCATTTGGAATAGCATGATGGACAAGGGCCATTTTGGAACTGTTTAAAATGGACGAGGGAGATTTTGATTTTGTGAGAATATAAACCATAACTTAAAGATAAAGTCATTTATCTTTTTTGACATTATTTCATAGTAAAACTTTTAATAGTAAACACAAATAAGTTCAAGAGTATTTGTAGGTATTTGCATGAATATGAATGAAAAAGTTAGATACCGTAGAATGGAGTGACTCTGGACACTTTTTAGTACATTTTTAGTTTCATTTAGATTACCTTTAATTCAAACAATTTGAAAAAATTATCTAAGCAAGATCTGACCCTTAGCAAATATTTAAATGCTAAATATCATGTCTGTAAGCTAGAATATATTAAAAAAATAAAAAAATAAATTATAATGTCCGGAGTTACCCCTTGTTGTGGGGTGACTCTGGACACTTATATGTTTACTTTAAAAACCGAAGTTAGATATGAGTGAGGTGACTTCGGTCACTATTAATTTGTGTGTGTGTATATATATATATTTTTTACACAACATTTATATTTCAACTTAAAATAAAGTTACATACAAGTTTAAATAGACTATATATATATATATATATATACAGATAAAAACACATATAACTATTCTACATATTCAACATTGACAAACTTGAACACAAACCATCCTCTTCTTAAATCCACTGTGTTTTTTTAAATTTATGAACAATTTGAGTTTTCTATATAGCACACTCATCCTCTATTTCAGGAAAAATAAAATATGTCTCTTTATTAGAAGTTTTCTTCCGCATAAAGCACATTTGAAGTTTTATGCCATCAATGCCTACAATCTTTCCAATGAAAAATTGATCCCGTTTATTATTGTCAAATTTTACTAAAAGGAAATCATCAATGTTAACTGAAAAATCTGGCAGCTCATCAGTTCATCTAAATTGTTTGAAATAAAAGGTTCAAGTATCTCTTTAACAACTGTTTCTCCTGAGTCTGAGCCGTTAGATGACTCAAATGTCTGCTTGCTGGAGCACTGAACATCCTCTTGATAACTATTTTCATTAATGTCATTTTCTGAAAGGCGCACACTTTTGCCAGCTTCAATATCTGAATTTTTTTTCCCCACGAGGCTTTGATCTGGGAAGATCACGAGAGCGAGCATCCTGTAGAAGATGGACAAATGCATCAGTCCATGACTGATCTTGTTCATCTTTCCCATTATCTTCGTGATTTAGAATCTTAGAGAGAACTTTATTCCGGTCAAGGGGTAAAATTCCTGATGCCATGAATCCTGCACGCACATTTCTTGAACTCGAGGCTTCAATAAGCTTGAGGTTTTTTTTCAGCAGTTTTGGAAATTCAGATTTAGGGAGTGTGTGGAGTTTGGAGGCAAGAGGATAAATCTAACATATAGTTTTTCACACATTTTTATAACCTAAAGTGAAAGATGGCTTGATAAGTTGTCACCAATAATAACCTTAGGACCTTGTAGTTTCCTAAGGAAAGGCACACATTTTGTTAAGAACCAATCTTCAAATATAGGCATCTCAAACCATCCACTTGGATTTCTATTATATCCAGATCCTTTTATCCCGCCTTTTATCCATGTTGGATAAAGATGGGTGGCTTTATATACTGTATAGGGTGGCAGTATTTCACCACTACCTGAAGCCCCCATCATAACCGATATGCTGGTTTTTGATGTGTCTTTTATTAACTCTGGACCCTAGTTTTTCCTGGATCATCACAAAAATTGGTCTCATCAAAATTGATTATATTGGAAGGTGGCACACCAATAAGAGCCTCTTCCAAGTTGTCAAAACATTCCTATCTACAGCAGCACGGACTCTCTTAATATTCTCTCCTAGGCGCAATGTGAGGTTCTTGTTCCGAGCAAGAAATCCACGGACCTATTCAATCCCTGGGCAATTATTTGTAAATTTTGACACATTCTTGCCACAACGATTTAAATATCCCTGTACGACAAGCCGTACATCAAGCACTCTTAAAGGAAACCCCCATTTGGCACATTGTAAAAGCCCTTCACAAAGTTTTTTTTCCTCTTCTTTTAACAACACTGGCTGTCCTCCAGGAGATTTAACATTGCCATTGTTTTTTAAGTGATCTTGCAAGGTAATTTTTGGCAATTCATATTTCTCAGCTGCCGCTCGAATAGACATTTTATTTACTCTAAAATCATTCATGGCATTTTCAAGGCTAGCTTTCATATAGGTTATGTACGGATGACCTCCTACCACCTTTTTATATTTTCTTGGCATGTCCGAAGTCACCCCACGTATTCCTTGAAAAATGAAAAAGGCATAAAAAAAGGTTATAAACACTTTTGTTCCGAATCGAATGTAAACGTTCTAATAACTGCTAACCATCAAATTCTATATAAAAAAATCTGTCACATTAGTCTGAAATCACTTACCGGACCACTAGTTATTAGAATAATGTTTACTTCAGTCCAGTTTAAGGTTCAATATAAAAAAAATTCCCAATTAATTTCACTAAGAGAAAATCAACAAAAAAAACAGCTGTCACACAAATGACTGCTCGTTCTTATGTGTAAATCAATTGTACATTTTAGTTTTGTGATCATCCACTTGGCGCTAACACTGCCTACGTGAATAATAGCAGGGCCGTTCGAAGCCTCCCCACATGTCCAGAGTCACCCTATTTTATGGTAAACCTTTTTATTTATACAGGTTTCTTTTGAAATAGATAGTATTAAAGAACTCTAAATCTCAGAGAATCATAGTATTTTATTTAAAAAAAGTTTAAATTACACTTTGTATGTAAGCTATTAGCTTATTAAGTCCATTTTTAATACACATTATCATCAAGCTCATGCATCAGTCCTCCTTCGTTTTCATCTTCTGCAAGTTTTCCAGAGTCTCTGACCAACTCTGAGAATATGATGAGTCTATAGAACTGTAAATCTGGTATATTCTCCCATTCTTCACCTTAGTGAAGCTGTAGTAATCTTTGACATCATATTTCTTAGTTTGTTTCACAGGAACACCTATTTTGACTAGCTGTGGATCGATCTCAGCAGTCTTTCTGTTTGGACGCAAAATCTTTCTGGAAATTTCCACATCTGTTTTGTATGAATCTTCACCTCTAACAAGAATGTCTGATTTTGTTGTGTTTTCCCGGGTGATAATGAATCTCTTGCATACACCAAAGCGGAAGTTCTACTGGTTAGGTTTCTTCAAAATCTCCCCTGTTACTGCTTTTCAGTTGAAGACATTGAAGTCCCTCCCTATCTTCAGGACAGTCCCATTCTTCTCAAAAACCCTATAGCACTCTTCAGGTTTGGATATCATGCTAATTTTCTTGAGTTCTTTTTCAATGCAATCTCCTCACATCTTGAAGTGTGAGCTGTGAGCAATATATATCGTTCCGGTGCTTGTGTTGGCAATCGGGTAGTTTCGGCAGGCACTTCAAAGAATACTTACTCTTTTTGTCCACGATTTTCTTCCATAAAATTGGATTCCTCTCTTTTTTCTGCCTTTTCCTTTAAAAGAGCATATCACACTTCCTACTTGCTTAACCTCACTATCTCCACTAGCTGTAGGCATAGGTTCTTCCATAATACACAAAGCTACTTGGCCAGGAACTGTACAATAGTTATTTCAAATAAATAAATAAATAAACACTTTCATTGATGAGTTAAGACTAAAATACCTCAAATACAACTAATATTATTGTTAGTTTCACTAGGCACTTTTCACGGGCAAAAGATAGACTTTCTGATCGTCGAATATATTTTAGTTTAGTTTTGTTTCAATGAAATTGTAACCCTACCAAATTCACAACATATAATCCAATTCAATTAAACCAAAATACTAAAGGAAAAGAGATTTTAAGAGACTATGTAACAATGCTTGAGAAATGGACAAGGTTTGTTTTGAAACTGCTTTCAGCAGCTTGCTTAGTGAGGAAATGGGACAAGGAACTTTTTGTTCCTGTATAAGGTATGTTTGAAAATGCTGCCATTTTAGATATTTGGTCACTTTGGAATTGTTAAGTATTTTAAAATGCAATTTTTAAGGGTTTAAGGACGTTTTTGAATTGTAAAAAATTTGAGTCACTGGATGACCCCAAGACAAAACCAGTGATAGCAATAACTCGATTTTTAATTTTTGTGGACAAATAAATCACCCTTTTGAAATGGACACCTCAATTGGTCTATAATTACAAACATTTGTTTTTACCCCTTTTAATTATAAATAGGTATGATAACAGATTGTTTACATGTAAGAGGAAAAGTTTCATTTGACAGGCTAATGTTAAAGATATAGGCTAACAAAGGGCTGAAAATGCTGGCACAGCCTTTAAAAATAAAACTTAGAAGTCCATCTGTCCCGGCACATCTAGAAGAACTCAATTTTTTTTATAGCATTAGCAACATCCAAGGGTGTAATGTGGCAAGGATACAAAGGTGTGCTCCTTTCAATAACGGGGCAGGGTAAGACAGCAAGGGCTGAATTATAAATGGAATGAAAGTAGGTCCCAAACTCATTATCAATTAATAAAGGATCGTCTATAATCTTGCCATTAATCTTTAGGTAGATAGGGGAACTTTATTCACACGATTATTTTTAACAAATATCCAACATTCTTTGGGTTTGCATTTAATAATATTTTCTATTAAGTTCATCCAATTGGCTCTGTCTATAATCAAAGTAGTTTTAACTAATTTACGAAAGTGAGAAAAATATGAATAGAATACACCATTATTTGTTGGTTTAAACTTTTTGACAAAAAAAAAAGTTTTTTCCTTAATATAGTATTCACCAATTCAAATATTTGGATGAATTAAGAATGGTAATTTGAGGAATATACTTTTTGATTTTCTTTTGGACTAAATTGGTAAAATTATCTACAGCTTAATTAACATCCGTAGTAGAAAAAACACAAGACCAAATCAGCAGTGGCCAGGTCATTGTAAAGAGTAAGTTAATCGCCATGTGCATAGTCAATATATGTTGTAGTGGGGATGTCGTTAACTTTAGTAGCATTAGGTACATCAAGTGCAATCAATAAGGTCAGATGAGCTAAATCAATATTCACTAGTGATTGAGAGCTATGAGTTATTAAGGGGTGGTGAAAATTAGCAAAAACAAGGTTAAGGAGGTTAGTGTCATTATCAGCTTCATTAAATTCTAATCCTAATATGTTAGTTGAAGCAAGAAGTTGAATCGAAGTTGATCGAGTTGAAGTCGATCGTCACGAGTGGGGTTTGAGTTGAATTCTCTTGATAACCAAGGTCAGATGCAACAACAGCTTTTGCAGGGACAGACACACAGGGGGACTCCTCACAGATTATCTGCTCTGGCATCAACTTCCCATAGTAAGGTGCAATGAGACAGCCAGACGGCCAAATATCACCATTGTTTATCATGGGAAAATCATTTTCTTTGACAGAAATATGGAAGGAGGAATATGAGTTAAATTTAGTTATCAATTTTGAACAGACAAGGTAATAAAGATTGAGTTCTTTACTCAGATAAGATTGAATGGACAGGAAAGCTACTTCAGGAGAAAAACGAGTAACAAATAGAGATTTTTTTCCAAAAATTTTATTCACTGTTTGTAGGTAGGTGGCTGTCTTATTACCAGTCAGCAACTTTTTGGCACACAAGCGCTGAACCGGCGGATCCTTGCGCACGTTGGAATTCGCTGAATTGTGTTTTGACATGACACAACCATAAAACCATCAACACTTGCTGACGCAGACTGTGACCCAGCTGGTGATTGCACAACAGACTCAGAATCATCAACAAAGCTTTTTTTTTATTAGAATTTAAAGCTTGGCTAGATGTTAATTTAGGTGAATTCAGTGAATTAGATAGGTGTGATGTAGATGGGGAAGATTCAATTGGAATAGAAGAGTGTGAAGATAAGGAGCATTGCATTCCTACTGAAACCAACAAACTGGGGCCCTGAAAGCTAAAAGCTCTGTAATTTGAGACTTAAGCACAGCGTTATTGCTGCTCAAATCTTTCACCTGAGTAGACAGATCGTAAACCATGCTAATCAGGGAATTTAACAGCTGTATAGTAACTGTTTCCTGATCAGCTGATGGATCTTTGAGTAGCTCCTAAAAATACTTCTTAACCTGAGGAGGTTTCTGCAACCACTTTGGAAGAACGGGTACAGAAGTAGATTTTGTAAGGGTGTCATCCCCAAATGCAGCTTTAGACTTTTTAGAACATGGGTTACACTTGAAAGTGGATACCCTACTTTTCATTAAAAAACTAATTTTGCCTCATTAATTTTGAGGCAGTCAAGATGAAACCTTGCTTTGCAAGGGCCAGAACACCAAATGAATCTTTGTTGGCCAAAGAATGCACGGGAGCATTTAGCACAATTGTCCTCACTGCCTGGCATATTGAATAAATCAACTTACCAGGCCTAGGGAAAGGCAAGCTCACTCTGAACATAACACTCAGCACATGGAATGAGGTCACTTGCGGAGCTTATTAAAAATACGTCCACTCATGGCAAGCGCCAACTGAATAATGATGATGATGATGAAGATAGTGATTAGAAAATAGAAATATGGAAAAAAGAGAATAATAATAATAATGATGATGATAATGACGATGAGTATTAATAATTATATCAATAATTACAATAATTTACGGTCTAATAGTTATTTCAGATTTATTTGTTGCAACTGAAAATAATTGGGATTAAAAAACATTATAATAAAAAAGTAAATCAACAGTGTATAATATATTTACATTGAAAACTAACATATTTAATTTATTAATAATTATAAAAACGGTTTTATGTTTGAAAATTAAATCACTTTCTCAAGGTCAAATATAAAAAAAACACGCACTACCTCTCGCCATAGTTTTAAGTTAATTTCACAACTTTTGACTGATCTTTAGTCTTACATTGCTGGCATATGTAATTTTTCCCACCACCATTCAAATATGTTCTCTCCCAAAGTCCTAGCATATACCCCTGGGGGTACGCATACTCCACATTGGGAACCACTGTTGTAGACAAAATATGTGTGTAAAAGAGAAGCATTAAGAGTTTTAAAAATAAAAGAGCTTGTATGACTCAGTGCATGGATGTTGTTGAAGCGAAGGAAGTATGCAACGATAAAGAATTGTGAAGAAATTTGTGAGGATTGATTAATTATAATTTAATGTTTTCTAGCACTTTAAATACACACAACAACATAAGCAAATTTTTTATTAACAAAACAAATATTGTGAAAACATTCTAAATTGTTTAAAAAAAATCCTTAGAAAATTCACCTAATTCATTGAGGAACGTTGTATTAACAAAGACGGTATTTTTAAGCACAGTACTATAGCATCTTATTCTAATAGGCTGTCTTGATTCTTGAATTTCTTCTAATACAAGTATTCTTTAAATAATAGTTGAATTTTTTTTATTTATTCACACATGAAAGGTTAATCTCACTTAATCATTCAAACATTTACAGCAGGCAATAAAACACTCCAACACACAGGAGAATGTAAAACATCAATGAAGGTGATAGTTTTCCCAAATGTAACATAGACCTTAATAAAACTAAAGACAATATTTTTTAAATCTAAATGTTTTATATGTACATATACATGCACACACACACACACACTCTCTCTCTCTCTCTCCCCCTCTCCTTCCCTCTCCCTCCCTCTCCCCCTCTCCCCCCCTCTCCCCCCCTCTCTCTCCCTCTCTCCAAAGAGCGTCAGAACATTGTTTGAATCATTAATTTTACACATTTAAAAAAATACTTTTTTATGAATAATTTAAATGACAATTTTAGGTGATGACATTTTTACCTTTGTATTAGGCCAATAAATAGTCATAATAATAAGAAGCGATGTTTGCAGATATAAACTAGATAAAAAAATTAATTCATTTAACTAGAGTATTGTGAAATATATAATGACAAAAAAAAAAGTTTACATTATTGTAAATAAATAACATTTAACCAAATAATAAGAAAAATAGGCTCCAGCTTTTACTATGAGCCTATACTTATAAAGTAAATGTATTATAATTAAGTGTCAGATTAGCAATAGAGTGAGCTGGGATTATATGAAATGAAAACAATATTGTTGGTTTCACAATTATAATGTATAAAAGGAAGATAACAAATCTCTAATTATTTTTTTTGCTTGAAATTTACAACAGTGTTTCTTTGCTAAACTTTTATATTTATAAATGAAAGTGGCTTCAATACTTTATAAACTCCTGCATGTTTAAAATAACACAATGTTTATATTCTTTAAACCATAAGTATTCAGGTTTTAAAATATGCTATGTAAACTTTTATATGTGTTTGAAACAATCTATTTTCAGAATGCGCCATTGTATGATATTAATTCAAAATTGGAAGAGTTAGTTCAGTCCATTCCAGACAAAAAACTTCACTATGTAGCTCTACGAGGTACAGTAAAAGCCATCGGCTCTCCTATAAAAAGTCTGAACTCTTCAAATGTGTCTGGTGTTGTGCAAAAATTGAGCATCAAGGAACATGTTATGACAAGAAGTACAGCAGGATTTTGGTAAGTAAGCCTATTATAAATCTTTATAGTATTTAATGCTTATTTTACATTCACTATATTGATTACATTGAGGCTTGGTCAAAAAGAGAATGTAGACCAATAGTTTTAACATTTTAGAAAACATTCTAAATTAGTTTCAAGTAAGGAGTGGTAATAATTAAAGTTATGACTTAGATAGAAAACTCAGGACTAGCTATAACAAAATATATAGATTTTCAATTTAATGAATTAAATAGTTTTAAAATTGGTAGATGAATTAAGTGACTTTAATACTCAAAAGATTGATTATATTTTGCTTTTAATGAGGAACAATATGTCATGTATAAAAATTTTCAATAAATTGATATAACATCAACTGAATTAAATCATGGTTTGAAGATAAATCTAAAATACACACATAACATTTTAAAGATCACCAGTGTTGTAAATTAGGTAAAAAAATTGAATTAGTAGGTTAGCATCTCCCAATAAAGTTTTATAAAGTAATGAAAATGTTCTTATTACAACAATTTGAAGAATATAATAATTTTAATTTTAAGGTTACGTATAAAATCCAAGCCTTATCTTGTTACAGTCCCATTACTCCTTGTGATAATCAGCCATTAGAAGGATGCTGATTTATATTCTCCCGACATGGTTCAGTATATAAAATACCATAATCATGGACACTGTAAAGTGAAATTAAAGAATCATGAAGAAAACTTGAGAATTATGCTGTACAAAATTCTTGATAATTACCATTATATAAATGAATTTGTAAAAGACTAATAAACAATTTATTGTATCCAAGTTTTGTAACTAAATTTTAACATGTTATATGTGTATTTTAGACTTGTTGTCAACCTATGTTTTAATTCAATTGGTGATATATCAATTTATTGAAAATTTTTATATAAGACAATTTGTTGCTCATTAAAAGCAAAATAATATAATCAATCTTTTGAGTATTAAATTCACTTAATTCATCTACCAATTTTAAAACTATTTAATTCATTAAATTGAAAATCTATATATTTTGTTATAGCTATTCCTGAGTTTCTATCTAAGTCTCAACTTTAACAATAGTTTGTTTGCTAGGCGTTTCACCCACAAAGCTATTCAACTGTGATTGGGCTGGTTAATGATTAAAGATACAACCTGGTCAGTGACTTGTTGTTGCTTTGTGTTTCACACATGTTGCTATGCAAAAGTGGTGGAATTTTAATCAGTTTTGTACTGGGCCTACATACTACATAGTTGCAAACGTCTTCTAAGACCCCCAGCTCTAAATCTTCCCAAAGGAAGTGATATGCAATGGGTAGCAAGAATAATATTTATTAAATATAAAGAAAAAAAATGGGTACCTACAAAAAGCACAAGTAGAGACTGGTTCTAATATTGTTGGGACTTGAGTAATTCCATCCACTCAATAAAGCATTTTAGTAGATGAGCCTTGACCTGCAAGAAGATGGGCAGTGCTTTCTAAATGTTCTTTAATATCTTCTTTGACTTTTGTTTTATTATTATCTATGATGTATGTATGATCTGTACTATTGATTACAAGAATGAACAAATAATCATGAACAACTTTGCTTTGTGTTTTAAATATGTACAAGATATGAGAACCATTCATTGATGTCATAATACCTTTTACAACAGGTTATGGATCCAGATATGTTTTTAAGGTTCAAGTGAAAGTTTAAACAGAAGTTTTGAGTGTTTGTTATTCGTGATCGTTTGTCTGCAACATTACATCAGTTCGTGTTGGTTAGCTTCTGATTCGATTGAACTCAAAAATTGTGCTCGAAATGTCATCAGTTAATGTCAGTAATTATAAAATAGAGCCATTAAATAAAAATAATTATGATACATGGGAAATACAGGCAAAAGCAGTCCTCATTCGTAGTGGACTTTGGTGTTACGTGAGTGGTGAAACATCAATACCTGCAGAAGAAGCAGATAAGAAGAAATGGCAGGAATATGACTCACATGCAAGGTCAGATCTAATATTGATAATATCCCCAAACGAACTAAAACATGTGAAAAATTGTGACACATCGAAGTCATTATGGGACAAATTGAAAAGTGTATATTGAAATTGAGGTCCTGCTCGTAAAGCCACATTACTAAAACGACTCGTTCTGCACAAGATGAAGTACAACGATGATATGAGTACCCACCAAGATGAGTTCACAGATGCTGTAGATAAGCTCCAAGATATGGGAATAGAGATAAACGGTGATTTGTTGAGCATCATGATGCTCTACAGCCTATCCCCTGCCTACGAAAACTTTCGTATAGCAATTGAAAGTAGGGATAATTTACCAACTCCTAGTGAATTAAAAATCAAGATTATGGAAGAATCGAATGCTAGACACAAGGATGACCTCAAAGATAAGCATGAGGATGCATTTTTTGTTAAAAAATTTAATAAACATCACTATAAAAATTTTAATTCAGGTCAAAATCACAAAAAATTTCGATCTGGTCAAGGTCATCAAAATAAGAATAATAGTGGTAACATGAACTGCCAAAGATGTAAAAAGTCAAATCATAGGACAGAAGATTGCTGGTTCAACAAGAAAAAGGAATCCACCTTCAAAATTGAAGAATGTCTTTCAATAGGCCTACACCCATCACCACCCATGAATTCTATTTGGTGTCTGGATAGTGGATCTACTTCACACATGTGCAATGACCAAACAAAATTTTCAAAACTATCTGAGCCAATTGATCATGGCATTCTCAAGCTCGCATCAGAGGAACACACTGCAACTATTTCAGGTATTGGTCTAGTCAAAATTCAGCTCAATGATGACTCAATAGTAAATTTACCTGAAACTTTGCATGTACCAAAATTGACCACAAATCTTCTCTCTGTTGCAAAAATTACTGATAAAGGTTTTAGTGTTATTTTCAAGAAGGATTACGCACAAGTTGTAGATGATCATGGTAATCTTATTCTAAAAGCAACACGATACAATGGTCTGTACTGTTTTGATGCAAACATGTCAGAATATGCAAATTTATCTTCAGGTATTTCTGAAAAGTCAAAAATTGAAATGTGGCACAGAAAATTGGGTCACATAAATGAGTCAGATTTAAAATTGGCTCTAAAAGATAATCGCCTAAAAGGTTTGCATTTTAACACCAATGAAAGTCTTGGTGAGTGTGAAATATGTATTAGAGGAAAATTCACCAGACTACCTTATCACATTAGGGAACAACCGAAAAGTGTAGATAAGCTGGAAATAATACATTCTGATGTTGTAGGCCCCATGCACACCACTTCACCCGGAGGCTCCAGATATTTTGTTACCTTTATTGATGAGGGAACTCGCTATACCAGAGTATATTTCCTGAAAAATAAAAATGAAGTCTTAAATACTTTTAAAGAATTTAAAAATGAAGTAGAAAATCTGACAGGAAAAAAGATTAAATATCTTCAAAGCGACAATGAAAGGGCAGAATATAGAAATTTGGAGTTTGACAAATTCTTATCAGATTGTGGGATTAGAAGACGTCTTTCCGTTGTAAGATCACCCCAGCAAAATGGATTGGCCGAACGAAAAAATAGGTCACTGCAGGATAAGGCCAGATGCCTACTACTGGAATCAAATTTGCCCCACTCATTTTGGGCTGAGGCCATCAATTGTGCAAATTATTTATTAAATCGCAGCCCATCCAGAATTCTGAAAGGTAAAACTCCATATCAAAAGTGGACTGGTCATGTACCTTCAGTTCATCATCTTCAAGTTTTTGGATACAAAGCGTTCATGCACAACAAGGACCCCAACAGAAGAAAATTTGATTCAAGAGCCAAAGAAGGCATTTTTGTCGGATACTCTGAAGTATCAAAGGCCTATCGTATTTGGGTGCCATCCCAAAGAAAAATTTCAATAGCGAGAGATGTAAAAATAATTAACAAGCTCTACTATGAATCCAACCAAGAACCCTCAAGGTGTGATCCATTCAGGGAAGAATACTGTGAACAACAATCAAATACGCCGAAAAAGGAAGAAAACAGTAACAGTCAAGAGATTTCAGTAATAAGGAATGACGAAAATTTAGATGAAATTAATGTAGTCGCAAGTGACAGAGAAGAAAACAATGAAGGATCTGAAGATAGCTTTGAGGAAGAAGAAGTTGAGGAAGAAGGACAAAGATGTTTAAGACCAAGAGATACAATTAGACTACCCCCTTGGATGAATGATTATGACATGTCAGCATTATGTGAAGTTAAGGAAGCTCTAGAAGGGCCAGATGCGGAAGAATGGCACGAAGCCATAAAAAATGAAATCAAAGCCCATATAAAGAATGATACTTGGGAATTAGTGACAAAACCAAATGGAGCAAATGTAATAAGTTCTAAAATGGTGCTAAAAAATAAGTATAAACAAAATGGCGATCTTGAGCGGAGAAAAGCACGTCTTGTAGCTCGAGGATTCTCACAAAGACCAGGACTCGACTATGGAGAGACGTACGCCCCAGTCGCCAGATTAAGCTCTATCAGAACTCTTCTTGCTGTAGCAGTCGAAGAAAATCTAAAAATAAATCAACTTGATGTCTCAACAGCTTTCCTTAATGGAGATATAGACGAAAAATTATTTATGCAAAAGCCAGAATTTCTAGAAAAAATCTTATGCAACATCATGGTTGAAGAAAGTGCTAATGAAGACTCCACCATGTTCAAAAAGGTAAAGAAAATGCTTGAAGAGCTACGCAAACAAAATGGTGAAAAGGTATGTCGTCTTAAGAAGGCGTTGTATGGACTAAAGCAAGCAGGACGCCAATGGTTCTGTAAATTAGATTCCAAACTTTGTAAATTAGGATTCATCCCTTCACAGGCTGATCCTTGCATATACATTATGATCAGAGGAAGAGAAAAAATACTGGTTGCAATTTATGTAGATGATGTAATCATTGCATCAAATAGTCAAGAAAAATTGAATCATATAAAGAAGGAGCTTTTGAACGAATTTGAAATGAGAGATTTGGGAAATCTCCAATACTGTCTTGGTATAGAATTCGACTGTAAAAATGGAACTATTTCAGTTTCTCAGAAGAAATACATTGATGAGATCCTTCATAAATTTAATATGGAGACCTGTAATCCTGTCAAGACTCCCATGGTTCCGGGAATAAAGTTTACCAAGGCGTCAACAGAAAACCTACCAAATTTTCCATACCAAAATCTGATTGGAGCCCTTATGTATCTTGCAACAGGTACAAGACCGGATATTTCACATTCGGTAAGCTACTTAAGTCAATTTAATAACTGTTTTTCTAAGGAGCATTGGCTAGCAGCAAAAAGGGTCCTCCGTTACCTTAAAGGTACCAAGGAACTATCTCTGATCTTCCAAAAGACTGGAGAACCATTGACCGGATATGCTGATGCAAATTGGGGATCATGCTCCAGTGATAGAAGATCGTACACAGGATACTGTTTTAAGTATGCAGGTTCAATGGTCAGCTGGGAATCCAGAAAACAAAGAACCATTGCTCTATCTACCCAAGAAGCTGAGTACATGGCCTTAACAGAAGCGGCAAAGGAGGCAATGCATTTGAGGCAACTGCTGAACGACATGGGATCTTGTCAACAAGCCATCCAAATCTTCAATGACAACATGTCTGCCCAAAACTTGACAAAGAATTCTATAATAAGTTCCCGATCAAAGCATATAAGTATTAAAGAACACTTTATTCGTGAGACGGTTCAAAATGGGGACATTGTTGTGACATACAAGCCTTCTGAATCCATGGAAGCAGATATTTTTACAAAGGGCTTGGCAAGACCCAGACACACCATGTTGAGTCAAGCTGTTGGACTACATCCTCAGCTCTAACGAGTGAGGGGGAGTGTTGGGACTTGAGTAATTCCATCCAATCAATAGAGCATTTTAGTAGATGAGCCTTGACCTGCAAGAAGATGGGCAGTGCCTTCTAAATGTTCTTTAATGTCTTCTTTGACTTTTGTTTTATTATTATCTATGATGTATGTATGATCTGTACTATTGATTACAAGAATGAACAAATAATCATGAACAACTTTGCTTTGTGTTTTAAATATGTACAAGATATGAGAACCATTAATTGATGTCATAATACCTTTTACAACAAATATACCAAACTTAGCGTTAAATTTAGTTCTTATTTATCCTAGTTAAAAAATAACACAGTAATTTTAATGCTTGCATACATTAGTTAAACCATTAACTGCACAAAAAGCAAAAATAAAACTAAGCAAGTCAAGATCATTTAATTGAAAGACTTGGCATATAACAAAATTGCAATAAACTCAAATACATTAATATTATGACCTGATGTGCCCATATTCATTAAATTATAATAAGCTAAGAGGTAAAAAAATCTTGGAATATGATCATTAAATAGGGCAATATACATAAGTTACAAGCTAGCATAATACTAGCGGGCAGAAAATAAATTACTGAGTAAAGCATTAATCAGCCAAACAACACCATCTGTGCATGACCAAACAAATAAACAAAGTGGCAAGAGTCTATTCAATAATTCTAATAAAGTAACAAACCTACAGGTGGCGAATTAATTAACAATATTTAAATCTAAGTTCCAAAGAAATATATTTCAGCAAAGGTATTAAATCCAAACTGATTGCTCTTGATTGGTCTCATAATTAAGTTCAAAGAAAAGATTTAATCTTAATACCAAAATTTTAACTAATATATATTAATAAACGCCAAAAAGATAAGTATTTCAGCTGAAAGGAATTTAGAAGAATATACTATACAACCTACATCTGCTGCAGATTGTGTCGCTTACCTACGCTGAAGTCGGTGGTATTATGAGTACCGACATAGATCAAACATGGCAATATAATTATAGTCCAAGAACATGATCACATTTACTCCAAGATGGAACCAAAGGATGTCAAGGGGAAGAGGAGGGAAATCATGATGTAATGCATTGTTGGACTGTATGTTTTTACGCTGACTACAGAATGCCTTGGAACATAGTATACTGGCCTCCACCCTTCTACAGTAGTCTTTTGGAGGTGACATCACTGCCTCGAAGTGAAATATTGCTATCCATTGCTCTCGTCAGTCTAATGGAGAGGAGTGAGTGGGCAATATGTGGGTGTGGTCGGAACGTATGTGTCTCTTTATGGGTGAAGAGGTGAGTTTATAATATACATTTTATTATTCTACTGTACAACAACAACAACAACAACTACTACTACTACTACTAATAATAATAATAATAATTAATAAAAAGTATGATATAAGATGGAAGATGATGAATGGACTGCAACAAACTGATGCAAAATGTATAGTGTTGTACAGAATGTTGAATTAAAGCTACCTTGAACAGTATATTAAATGTTCAACTGTTCATTCATGATAATTGAGTTTGTAACTGAGGGACCAGCGACTAGCATGTTTAATTTCCAGTGACTGATCACAGATGCATTGTAAATTGGATAGCAAACATTATATTTAAATGTTAACACTCAAGCTAATGGTTGGTAAGTTAGGTCTTACTTGAGTCACTCTGGAGTCTTATTTGAGTAGTTATTTTGGTGAAAGACCATACAGTCTTTAGTTTTAAAACTTGACCACACTTTAAATTAGGGGTACTCATCTGTAATGAGTGGGTCTCAGTCTCCATTGCCAGGCAAATGCTGCTCTGATTCCTTTTACCATCTCTCTCATCTTTTATACACCCATTAACATTATTTATATATTAAGTAGGAGTGTGTGAATATAATTATTTATCAAGTCGAATAATTTCAAACAAATATCGAATAGTACAAATCAAATAGTAGATGGAAGAAAATTTCTTCAAAACCTTGTTATTTGAGCCAGTACCTATTAATAAAAAAAGACTGAATCCAAAACAAAATTTCAGGAAATTGAGAGGAACTTTTGATCCAGTTTTTTAAATGAGTTTCACCTCAATCGAATTTTTTAAATCTTGTGATACATTTTTGACAGAAATTAAAATTTAAAAATTGCCTGGAGAGTGTTTAACTGGTCAGTGTATAGATTATATTTCTTTAAATTAAAACAAAATAAACCAATTGTTTTGATTGCTTATTTAATTTTATTAGAATTTTAAATAAATAAAAATGATCTCTAAGTTCTCTATGCTTGACAAATCCTAAATGTTATCTAGGTTTGACAACCCTTAAATGTTTTCTAGGTATGAAACCGTTTAAATGTTATCTAGATTTGACGCCCCTTAAATCTGTGGTCAGATGGTAAAAACCTGATATCTTTATTATTTTGCAAAATTGAGTTATTAACCCTCTAACCCTCGCGTGGGGTAAATATGACCCCAGCAATGGAATTTTGTTTTTACCTATTTGGGGGTTGGTTCTACTGTTCCCTCACTTAGTGTACCTTTCTTTTATAGTATAATTCTCAAAGTGACATTGATATCAGTTAGAATCGTGCTTTTATACCGGTTTATGGTCCGGTTTTCTATACTGGGGTCATATTTACCCCACGCAAGTGTTTGTGTAATGCAGTCTCGGTTTTTTTTGTCTGAATTTTTTCTTGTTTAATTTTATTTATTGACTGCTAATATTCTTTTAGTTATTTAATTCTCCAATTCCGTGTGACTCAACAAATTTTTATGTCTTATAAAAGAGAACAGCAACGTATACATGAACTTATCGACGATGTTTTAGGTCAAAACTGTGATGAAGAGGAAGATTTGGGAGGCAGCAGTTCAGAAACAGAAGATTATTTAGAAGTTAGGGAATCAAATAGTGAATATGAACAGAGTGCTGACGAGTCAGAAGGTAGGAACTGATGATGATTTACATTTTTTATTGGCAGGGATGGGCACTCATTGTGGATAAATAAACCTCAAAGACAAGCGGCTCGAGTTACCGCAAGAAATATAATTCCACCAATGCATGCTCCAGGCGTTCTAAATTTAAGTAAGAGTGCAAAAACACCCACAGAAAGCTGGGGTTTATTTTTTACTGATGAGTTATTGCAAAAAATAGTTGATTACACCAACATAAAAATTAGTAATCTAAGAGACAACTACCAACGAGAGAGGGATGCTTGTGACACAAATATAATTGAGGTAAAAGCTGTAATAGGTCTATTATATCTAGCGGAAATGAAGAAAATGTCCCATACTAATATTAGAGATTTATGGGCAACAGATGGTCTGGGCTTTCAACTTTTTAGTTGTCATGTCTCTATATCGATTTGAATTTTTAATCTCTGCATTACAATTTGATAATTTGCATAACCGAGAGGAAAGAAAAAGGATTGACCAGCTTGCTCCAGTTAGAGAATTGATAGAAAATTTGGTAGAAAAATTTCAAAGATATTACTTGCCAGGTGTAATGATAACTATTGATGAAAAGCTTGAGAGCTTTAGAGGTAGATGTCCATTCAAACAGTATATACAAAACAAGCCTGCAAAATATGGGATCAAAGTTTTTGCGTTGGTTGATTCAACAATGTATTACACCTACAACCTGGAAGTTTATGCGGGTCAACAGCCTGAGGGTTCTTACAGAGTGTCAAATTCTGGCAAAGATGTTGTTATGCGTTTGGTTTAAACAATAAAAGTTTCCAATAGAAATATAACCACCGAGAACTGCTTTACCAGCGGGCCTTTGGCTGAAGAGCTCCTAAAGAATAAGCTAACGATAGTAGAGACTATAAGGAAAAATAAGCGGGAAATTCCTCAAGAATTCCTTGCTAAGCGCCAAGTCTACTCCAATATTTTTGAATTTGATGATAAAAGAAATACATTAGTATCCTACTGCCACAAAAAAGGAAAACTTGTCCTTCTCCTTTCAACTATGCATGATGGCAATAATATTGATCAATCCACAAGAGAAAAACAAAAGCCTGAAATAATAATGTGTTATAATGACACGAAGGGAGGTGTGAATACAGTGGACCAGCGGTCTTCATTGTATTCTGTTTCTAGGAAAACTCGTCGTAGGCCTCTTGCATTGTTCTATTCATTCCTAAATACAGCCACAATAAATTCCCACGTAATTGTTGCTTCAAATAATCAATTGAAATGCGAATTGCGAGAAGAAAGTTTCTTCAAGAGCTTGGAATAAGCCTTGGAAGTGTTACAAACTTGTATGCAAGGAACACATGAAAGTTCTGTGTGTGGCCTGTGTAACAGAAGACGTGGAATGAAACAAAAATTTAAGATAATTTTCTTTTTTGAAAAAAATAAATACAAATAAGTGACTAATGTGTGGGCTAAAAAAAATTGATTTAATATAATGAGTATTTTAATCAAAATATAATATATAATTACATTAAAATTATGCATATTATTTTATTATTGTGCTTAAGTCATTCTTATTATTAAATTTTTCATATATTCTAGTAAATAATTTTTCAAAATCTTATATAATTAAATTCAAATTATGTTGGGGTCATAATGACCCCACGCGAGTACTAGTGTTAATATATTCATATTCCTTTCGTTGAGATCTATAATATGGCAACTCCTCCTTCACCTCTGACAAGACATCTTGTGAATGTGGGGAATGCCAGGCCTCCACCGTGGTTCGGATTCCACGTTAAACTGTAGGTCCTTCATTTCATCTCACAATCACCCTACCATTACACATTAGCGTAAGTGCGTATAACCTGAACGGGTAGTAAGACGCGGTGCTAATAATAATATAATATGGCATAATCTGATATGTCCTACACCCTGTGGTAGTTTAGTTATGAATCTTTATTTTTATTATATCTTAGAAAATGTTGATTTTTAAAGAAGGCAGGAGTTTATATGTGAGATCTTTAGTTTGGTCATCTTAGATATTTTCCAACTTGAAGCAATTTGTAAGTGGCTAAAGGTGATATGTTGACATATTTGGTTTTGTCATGGGAAATATTCTATTAAAACAAATATTCAATATAGCAGAAGCTGATATGTTGAGCTATGTGTTTTTGCCACTTAGCGGATTCATCTATTAATTTATTTTAAACTGTCAACATTTATATTCCACTATATTTGGGTTTACATCTTGGACAAACTGTAGATTTTCTGTTGGCAACACTTGAATTATATGGTTTAAGGTTATGTTGGACTATGTATAGTGGTGTGTTTATGTGTTTGACTGTCTAGCTCCTGTGGTTATTTAGTTTAAAGTGAAAATGTTGGTGTGTAAACGCTGTAAGGTGGAGTTTAGTGATCTGAGTAATCTTATATTTCATAAGATACAGTGTAAAAATGAAGAAAAATTTGGCACAAACAATATAAGAAGGATACATCCCAGGACATTATTTGATATTGCTGGAAGTAGTCAAGATACCAGAACAGACACAGTGAATTTTTACTGGCATTCAAACATATGAATAAATAGTTTGTTGTGTGTGTGCTAACTAGCCGTGAAGGTCTGATGTTAGCGTAAAATAGTTAAATGGCGCTTTTCTAAAAAGAGGGTTTGATCTCTTTATCAAATAATGCACTAGCAAAATAGTGGAAGTTTCAAGTTTCGAATGTAGTTCCTCGGACCTTCACGGCTAGTTAGCACACACACAACAAACTATTTATTCATATGTTTGAATGCCAGTAAAAATTCACTGTTTCTCAGATAACCTGCATATAATCAATCTTAAATGAATAGAACAAGGAAAGAGTATTTAAAGGAATTATATACACTCTCTTGTTGAGTGTTTTTTTAATTTTAGCAGCGCGTCTTACTACCCGTTCAAACAATACACTTAAGTATTAACTATTCTGAAGGGCTAGGAATTGGGACAGTTAAATTTAGAGAAAGTGAACCCGTATTTGCTTGGAGGAGAAGTGGAAAACCATTTTGGAAAAACTCACCCCAGTTCACTCGAGCGAGATTCGAACCTCGATCTCCCCGTCCTTGTCAGTCTAGCTCAACAAAAAACTAGCGCGTTATATAACTTCGCCACCGAGGGGGGTCTGAGAGTTGTTAATAATCTCATTGTAGTAACAACATTATTGATTGAACTTGAAGATGAAAGCCCCAAAATAATAGATTATATACCAGTGTGATATCTGCTGGAAATACACACAAAATTAAATATTTGATATCTTATAGTAAAGATAATTACAGAGTAAACTAAATATTCTAGGAAATGCCATAAAGGATTTATTTTCTACTGCATCGGTAGTCACGTGAACAAAAATGTTCCCATATGGTCCATTTTCAGTGATGGATTAAACAGGGTTCTTTCTCATACTGGTCGAAAATATTGGGGGACGTTTTCCTACATTGTTGTCCAACTTCTTTCCTAGCATATAATGTTACATCCTCTTTAACTTGTATCTTCTTCATCACTATCCCACAACAATTATTTAAGGTATGTAGCCCAGATGAGTAGCGGAGGTGGGTGAAATAAATAATATTATATTACATATAAATATTATCCTATAGTTCACTCTGAACTATATTATCCCCTTCGCGGAAGAACGGAATTTCACCTTTCAGCTGACCCACAAAATCCATTATCAATAGGCTTGTCAGCAGTTCCAGGGACTCACAGAAAAACACCTGATTAAACTAATGTTAAAACCTGCCTGGATATAAATACTACATAATTTTTTANTCCACTGAAATCGCTTACGTGGTTATAAATATCCTAAACATATATACAACATCCATACAAAACTTTAACAGGGACTCGAAACCCAAAACTTAAATATATCATGCTACAATTTGCCTGGTTAATATCCTACAGAATGTAAAAAACTACATCGGAATTGGTTTGCTGTTTCAGATATAAACACAAATATCCTGCTGGTCCTTCACCGAGACTAACAACACAAAACCTGATTATATCATGCTAAACCATGCCTGGATAAATATTATGCAAAAAAAATAACTACATACCAATCGATTAAGTGGCTCCAGAGATATATACACATATCCAGCTGACATTTCACCGGGACTTACACCAAAACACCCGACTACAATTATTACACTGAAAAATGCCTGAATAAATACTCTACGGAATACTAAAAATTACACCACAGTAATTATGTGGTTCCATCTATGTATACAAACAATCGGCTGGCCCTTCACCGGGACTCGCACTGAAACATCTTATTACACATAAATAATGTTAAAACATCCTTATATATTGATCCAGTATAGAAGTAAAAACTACACCGCAATCGGTTAAGTGGTTCCATAGATCCTAAGCTACAGATTTAAATAAAACCAGCCGTATCTTTAACCGAGACTCAAACCCTGACTGTTTGTATGCTAGATCCTATTGAATATAAATAAAGGCACCACAACCGCTTATGAAGTTCCATGTATATTTGACAACAGACAGACTTTTTTAAAAACAGTAAATATATTATATATATATATACATTATTTGCACCGCGTCTTACTACCCGTTCGGCTTATACTCACTTACGCTAATGTGTAATGGTAGGGTGATTGTGAGATGAAATGGAGGACCTACAGTTTATTGTGGGATCTCTACCACGGTGGAGGCCTGGCATTCCACACATTCACAAGTTGTGATTAATACACGTCTTGTCAGAGGTGAAGGAAGGGTTTAGAAATAAAATAAATCTGTGCCCGAGCTGAGGATTGAACTCAGGACTGTTATCACTGAAGTCTGACACTTTACTCCTAGACCGCCATGTCACATTATATATATACTAAAGAACTTAGAATACTCTTACTTAAAGATATTTACATTCCAAACCTTAAAACAGCATAAATATCATTTAAAGTGTTTTTAAACTCATAAACCAAAAGTAAAATGTATCCCTGTTTTTCATTCATCTAAAGCTTCCCACGTTTATATTATATTACTATATTAATTCTTGCAGATGTCATAACCAGTATTATGGTTTGGATTTTCAGAATTTATTTAGTAAAAAAATACACAGTTAACATTATACATTTAATTTATTAGAAAATGATAATCAAAGTAAATCTTAGTGAAAAAGAATTTTACAATTAAAGTATTTATCAAATCTTTTTACTAATCGTTAATTTGTGGCCGTTTTGGTAACATTAAATAAAGTATGAAATCGAACTATGGTACCACAAAGTTATATATAAAGTAATAGTAACTTTGAAGAAACAAATAAATTACCTTTTATAACTTAAAAATTTACAATGGATAAGATTTTTTATCAAATATCTTTTTTTTTGTCCACCCGGAAATAATATAAACAATTTTAAATCAGGATTGGGGCCCTTAAATTATATAAGTTTTTTTAACTCAGCGTCTTAAAAATAAAGTATAAATCTTTTAGATTTAATTTATTATTTTCATAACATTTGTGTAATATAATAATTAATCATTAATAAATTCATAATTAGCTATTCACAGTAATAAAGATTCTGAAAAGAGGGAGACCTGCTTTATGTTACCAAGTAAAACCAATAAATGTGGGTAGCATTGCTGCCAAAATAATGTGTGGCATGGTTAAATCTTTAACAGCTTAAAAAAAGAAGCCAATTTATTAATAACACCAAACATAATTAATTAACTAAGTATGTAATCAATAATTGATTTTATTATGAAGGGAACAAAAAAAAAATTGTTTGATCAAACTATTTGGACATCTCAAAAAGACATAACCCCTCTTCCATCACTCCTTCCCTACAGGCAAGAAATAATTTAAGGACTTAAGGCTTTCTCTAATTACGGCCTTGGGCGTAGCTAGGCAAACTATCATGCAGTCATGTGCGGGGGTATAGCATACAGCGCGGGCTGAGTGAATAAGTTGCTACCTTACAAACCAGGCGGAGTGTACATATTTATTAATAAGTGCTTTTCATTTAAATATTACTGATATATGGGGAACTAACCACTGATTTTTTAAGAACTGGCGGATCTGAAATACTGACAAATTGAACCGATCCTATTTTAATTATACCAGTAATGATTAAATTTAGCAGCTAGGCTGTTGGTAGCCTCTTGAGCTAGTCAAGCAGCTTTAGATGTGGGGTCAGGACAGGTGCAGATTCGGGG
>CABEEJ010001587.1:70693-148309 GCA_901482245.1 Timema douglasi
TAAAGAAGAGGGGGGGGGGGAGGTTCAAAGGGTCAGTTGTAAAAGTTAGAAAATTAATACAAAATTAAATTTTAAATTTTAGAAATAATATACAACATAGATAAATTATAACATTTTTTTGTCTTTTTACGCACAGACACCTCTTAAGCCGTCCACACGTGCATTATTTGTCCACGTGTATTCAATATGACTCAAGCAAGCGTGGAAAAATATTGGTTTTCATGTACAAATATTTGTCATGCATAGCGAGTAACAAACATTGTTCCGCATAGAGACGGTGGACTACCACGCATCAAAGACGACTAATAATCACCTGAGAGCAATTCATCCACGAATACCGAATATAGAGTATGTGTGGACGGCAGGGGCAGTAGAACTATAGGGGACTCGGCCTCCCTGAAAATAATTTACCCCTCCTTGGAATAGATTTCCTCCCCTGGATATATTTCAAATCCACTGGTATTATCAAATATGAAGCTGCAAGATGGCCTTAATCAAACTCCAAATGACTTTTAGATGCATTCTTATGTCAAAAATTTGTCGGATCAGACCACTTCAAATAACTACTAGACTAGAGGCATCTAACCGAAAGAAAAAGTCAGGGGAGAAAAGCTCTAAATAGCTTCCAAGGTCATCACAATTTTATTAATGTCTAGGGGACGACAACTCCAAATAGGTTCTAGATGCATGTAAATTTGAAGAATTTACAGGCGAAGACCACCCCAAATAGCCTAGTTTCTGAAATAATTCAATTTTCAAAATTTGGTTGGTATAAAATGTATTTAAATGATCATGTTGAGTACATAAAATTATGCTTAGCATGGTTAACATAAATATGGATCAGAAAATAAAAAATAAAAATAAAAAAAACCTTGAATAATGTGAATTAATATATGTCAAAGCTGTCCTGAATAAATGACTTATTTAAAACTGACACTGCGCATGCACCAACATTGACCAAGAACACACATTATGCCTTTTACCATTCTAGTATGTCATTGATAGCAAGAGGCAGTTCAAATTTTGCTTATTTTACCTTTACGTACACACATTCGCCATCTTACCCTCTTTTCCTGCCTTGCCTGTAACTTAGCAAAGATTTAAACTTTTACTGTGACCTTAAGAGTCAAAAAATTCTAAGTCCATATAATGTGAAATCCATGACAAAAATTTTTAAGTTTAATATTTCAGATTCTGAAACAATAATTTTGAAAAGGTTAAAATTTACTTTAAGCTAAAAAGGAATTTAGTGTATGAAGATATTATTCAATTTATAACGTCTCTCACCTACAAAGCCAATATTGCAATAAGTGCTGACACTACAGAATTTTATCATTATATAGTCCTTGAATCCACCACATGTTCTCAAAGCGTGGGAATAACAGGAGAGGGGTAAGAAGTATCATGCTTCTAGAACATCCTGGTTTGTACCACGCCTCTCCAGGCATATTTGGAAAGAACCAGACTACGAGCTTGCCGAACACAACTGATAGAGCGCAGTGAACTCTTGTGCATATCATTCTTTTTTTTCTGGTACTCATGACGGGGAATAAACCATGTGCCTCGATTCAATCAGGTTTTAGACAATGCCGGGAAGTTTTTTAGATCCGCGGTCTTGCCGAGACAAGTCAACTGGGGCCAGGGTGGTGAGTGATGCAACCTTTTATTGTTTACTTGTTGTAACAAGGTTACATTGGTCTCAAAAAATTTAATGGTCAAACAAACACAGATGGAACAGTTAAATGCATATATTTTTCTATTGACAGAGTTGGGTGCCTAGGCAGGAGGCTGGATTTGAATTCTGATTAGGTGAACAGTTCTAAAGGAAGTTTTCTAATTGATAGTTTCCATTCTACTTTCAGGCGGCGCATCTCCTTATATTAATTGCCCTCATTTAAACCACTAAAATTTAGTTGTTAGAACTGTACAGATAAAATCTTGTTGTGTACCGATATAAGGAGTGTTATTTGTGTTAGGTCGGAACAGGAGCGCACCATCCAAGAAGTATACAATTGTGTGCCTTTCGTCCTGCAATCCAGCAGTGGCGGTACAAAGATAGAGATAGTAGATGCTCTGGCCGCAGATATATTGGACTTGGACACAATAGCAGACAGGTACGAGCCCAGTGCCCTAGGAGTGATGGATCATGTTTGGGGATTCTTTACTGGAGTCAGGCAGCGGGGCTTACAGAGTACTGAAGAGTTGCTTAGAGAAGGAACTTTTCTTACAGGTAGGCCTTTGGTATAACTAGTTTAATGATTTTTACTGTTTTACTGTTACTTTGGTCATACTATATTTTTCTAGATCAAAATACACCTAATTAAAAAATAATTAAAAGGTGACAGGTATACAAATATTTAGGTGCACATTTTGAAGTCAATATTAATACTTAACAATACTCATTCTGGTACATAGCTCATAATGCCTAGATTAAAATAAGTCTGAGGCTTTTTTTGTTGTTGCCATTTTACCTGCTCTGGAATTCAGCATCAAGCTGGGCAAAAAGATCAAAATTTGAATCTCAACCAATTACACTAAGGGTGTTTTTCTCATCTGCACTCCAAGCGAATGAAGGTGCATTTCCTATTCACTACCCTTCCACTCTCTACTCCTTATAACAAGTTTCATTAATGACTTTGGTATGAAAGGTATTTATTAATAAAAGCATCAAATACCAGTCTGATTCCCACATTTTTACCCAGGTCTAACTTATTTGGTTTTGATTCCAGAATTTAAAAGGTATTATTTCTAAATTATTTTATCAAGTTTCTCACATGTTTTCAGTTTAAAACATGATTTTAAAAGTCTTAATTACGCAAATAAATAATCCAACACCTTAGCTCAGTCGGTAGCGTGTCTATCTACTGGGTTGAGGGTCTCGAGTTCGATTCTCAGCATGGACGAAATATTTATCATTGGTGAAATGTAGGTTTACCCTTTCACAGTGATGAGTTAATGGTTGGAGACTGGATGTTGTGCCTGTACTAGTTTAAAACAGGCCTAGCAAGCCGGTAGTGGAAATATATTATTTGAATGAAAAACTGACCCAGGCAACAGGCTGGAAACAATAATGGATGCAAAAGTTACATAAATAAGGGATTTTAAACAAAAATAGTCAAATTAAATAAGTTATTAGAACTAAGATTATTTAGGCCTTTTTTATTATTGTAGAAATTTGTTATCTTACAGCATATTTTATAAATTTTTGAATACATTTTGTAATGGACACAATGCTATAGGTATTGGGGAGTTGACCTCTACTTCTACTGGCGGAACAACAGATGGTCTCAAGCTACAGCCTCCTTTAGATGGCACTCCTTTCTACCTCACCACACTTCCTATATCATCCTTGATACGCCGCATTGATGACCAGAGGAGAACATACAGGTCAGTGTTACTACATGTTTTGTTTTTTTTGAATAGACAATCTCCGGCTAGCTTATGGCTTGTCACTTTGCTTTCCAAGCATATATATCAAGGTTGGTAGGACTTGTTCAAAGAAAGAGTCCCATTTGAGCCTAGCTTGTGTGCAGAGAGAGGTGAATCTATTTTACATTTAAACATTACACATACTAATTAATAATAATACTGTAAATTAAACTTGCTTTGCAGTCTCTCCTGAAAGAACAAATAGTATTGGTCCCTTTAAGGTAAATATTTTCACTCTGGAAATACCTGCATACTTTAGTTCATGGGAAATTTCAGAAAAAGAGATAGTATAATAACAAATCAAGGAACAAATATGATATGGCTTGAATACTATAGAGCAGTGAGTCCCAACCAGGGTTCTGCGAGGATTTGTAAAAGTGTGCGAAAAAATAGTACAACTTGCCACCTTTTCTTCTAAATTAGTAAATAAATTAAAATATTATGATTTAAATGTGACATATAAATAAAACAAAGAAGCATTTTGAATGTATACCTTGGTTAGATATTTGCTTGATAGTTATTTAAGAAATGAGAGAGATTTACGATGCATTTTCTTAAAGACGGCTGACGTGTGTGGCCCACACTGCTATGTTTGCTTTCTTACTCCCGTCAATTGTCTGTGATCATTTCTCTTTGATAGTAATATTAGTTCATCTCATTAAGTGAAAACAATAATTTGTTATTTTTTTGGTTGCCTAATGACCCTTAGTATTTTGTTAATGTGGTAGTGTTTGATTAACTATTTTAAAGCTTACTACTACTACTACTACTACTACTACTACTACTACTACTACTACTACTACTACTACTACTACTACTACTACTACTACTACTACTACTACTACTACTACTACTACTACTACTACTACTACTACTACTACTACTACTACTACTACTACTACTACTACTACTACTACTACTACTACTACTACTACTACTACTACTACTACTACTACTACTACTACTACTACTACTACTACTACTACTACTACTACTACTACTACTACTACTACTACTACTACTACTACTACTACTACTACTACTACTACTACTACTACTACTACTACTACTACTACTACTACTACTACTACTACTACTACTACTACTACTACTACTACTACTACTACTACTACTACTACTACTACTACTACTACTACTACTACTACTACTACTACTACTACTACTACTACTACTACTACTACTACTACTACTACTACTACTACTACTACTACTACTACTACTACTACTACTACTACTACTACTACTACTACTACTACTACTACTACTACTACTACTACTACTACTACTACTACTACTACTACTACTACTACTACTACTACTACTACTACTACTACTACTACTACTACTACTACTACTACTACTACTACTACTACTACTACTACTACTACTACTACTACTACTACTACTACTACTACTACTACTACTACTACTACTACTACTACTACTACTACTACTACTACTACTACTACTACTACTACTACTACTACTACTACTACTACTACTACTACTACTACTACTACTACTACTACTACTACTACTACTACTACTACTACTACTACTACTACTACTACTACTACTACTACTACTACTACTACTACTACTACTACTACTACTACTACTACTACTACTACTACTACTACTACTACTACTACTACTACTACTACTACTACTACTACTACTACTACTACTACTACTACTACTACTACTACTACTACTACTACTACTACTACTACTACTACTACTACTACTACTACTACTACTACTACTACTACTACTACTACTACTACTACTACTACTACTACTACTACTACTACTACTACTACTACTACTACTACTACTACTACTACTACTACTACTACTACTACTACTACTACTACTACTACTACTACTACTACTACTACTACTACTACTACTACTACTACTACTANAAAACCAAACAGAGGAATATACTGTTGTCTGTGGAAGAAGAACTTAGTGTGTGCCTATCAAAGATGTGACCACGAATTAAGTTGTGTTCAAAAAAGCAAGCCTAAGTTTCACCTTAGATTAAGTTACTGTATGAATAATTGTTATTCTATTGAAACTTGTATTATTTTCAGTTGTGAATTAATAATAAAACAATAAACTGTAACTTATTTTTTCATTAATGAGTTTATACAAAAACATTATACTAACACAAAACTATTGCAAAATATATACACCAAGTTTGTTATTAACCAGTAAGCCAGATGTAAACTGTTTTTTTTTTATTAACAGTTATATTAGTCAGCTAAATATTAATAGGCAGTAAATATTTGTATATTATTTTATTCAAAAGTATGATTTAATTATTATTTACTACTAACCCAGTTTTTTCATGTCTTTATTTAATTTAACCCTGTCGAATCTATTATATGTCAGCAAGGTAGGGGTTCCTTGAGATTTTTCAAAATATTTCAACGGCTCCTCCAAACAAAAAAGGTTGTGAATCACTGTTATAAAGGAAAAATGGTCATTTCTAGAGACCCTTATTTGTGGTAAATAAAATTAATAAAGTTGGTAAATAAAACACTTTTTTTCTGCTATAAATGGTAAAAGTAATCTACTCAAACTTAAGTGGTATAAGTTTTGGATGGAAAACCCGCCTCGGTGGCGTAGTTGGCTAACGCGCTTGTCGTGTTGAGCTCGACTGCTGAGGATGGGTAGATCGAGGTTCGAATCTCGGTCGGGTGAACTAATGGAGGTTTTTCCTAAATGGTTTTCCACTCTCCCTCCACGCAAATGTGGGTTCACTTCCTCTAATTCAACCTTCCCAATTCCTAATCCATTAGAGAAATTAGTACTTAAAGCGTATAACCCGAACGGGTAGTAAGACGCGGGGCTAAATATTATATTGGATGGAAAAATTGTGTATAAAGTTCTCATTCTTTAATTTAAACTATTTGCCTTTGGTCACAATACGACTGTAATAATAGCCAGATCAAACAAATACTGGTACTTTGGTTAAGAGAAACACTTCTTTTGGAATGGGATCTTTGGTTTTTTTAGGAATATTAAGAACAATTTGAAGAATGCATTTAATACTCTTTTTTTTATGTCATTTTTCGGGGGGGAATGCAAAGAACGATTACATCCCCTATTCAATAAAGAAAATGAAATGTATATGTCTATTTCCTATATCATTAATTCTCATTAAAATCGACCTAATTGGCTATTATTCACATAAAAAATTCCAAATAATCATTTTTATTAAAATATCTGATTTTATTTTAGTTTGCATGTGTAAAATACATTTAAAAATGCTACAATGAATTTTAAAACTATTTTGATATTAATTAGGGCTCTGCGAGTACTCATATTTCGAGCTTCGAACCGAGCTTGTCGATTAAGCTCAAGATTGAGATCGAAAGTTTTGTAGGTTCGTCATTTTCGAGCTTCCACTTGATGTACTTAATAATTAGTTTTTAAAACACAATAGTAAGCATAGTTTATTTAATTGAGATAATATCAGCATTTCCACTAGTAAATCATTCTGTTACTTAACAAATTGTAAAAAATTAATTTCACTTTTCACATTAATAACATAATAGAGCTTTAAAACCACTTTTGACTGGTAAATTTATTCAATATTGTCGTTCATTTTGAATTATACTTGATTGAAGTTGTTTACTTGTATTTCCATAACAAATAATGAAAATAAAAATAGCTAAGAAAATTACTAAATAATTGAATGATTTTTTACTATTTTTTTATCTGGTCCCTTTCTAAAATAATAATTTACGTTAAATAAAAAATGTAATATCAAGAATATTTTATTTAATTAAATATTTTCAAACTCAAGATATTTAAAACTCGTATTAATTAATATGTTTAGTTACAAAACTAGCTCTAGTGTAGTTATTATTTAGTTATATAATTATTTTGGTTAACTTAATTAGAAATTAAAATCAATCTTTATCTATCTAATTTATTTCAATACATATTTTACCAAACTTATCACATTTATATTAAAAAAGCATTAACTATTTCATATCGTTGGCTTAAATATTATTTTAGTCATATTATTTTTCATTTTAAAGCATCAGAATCAACTTTTATAAGCATTAAAAATTAAATCAAAGTAAATTTCTCAATAAAATAATATCTAATGAGAACCCGTACAACGCGCATGTGAAACTGCTCATAGAGGAATGGAAATGGAACAAAAGATGTGATCATGCACGATTACACTAAGGAATAATAAACAAAATCTGAAACACTTCAAATTTCTAATTGTTTTTGATGCTTAGGTTTTCTTACAGGGTAAAATGAGTTAAAACTGAAGCATATTTTGGGGAAATATTAGCTTATTGTCATGGAAATTTTATTAACTTTTGATCAAGACGGTGTGGAAACACTTGACACTAATGTAAAGTGATATTGAAGGAAGCCAACTTGAAAGGATAGTTAGGCTAGGCCTAAATATAAACAAACTTTTCTATTTTCTTTCTACACGTTTACACTTCGACTTTTTCAAACTTCCACACTGGCACATTGTTTTGAATTTTCAGAAATATTTTATTTTAATATTGTGATGATACACGTCGGCGATGGGCACCTATTGAAGTGATACTGTTTGTTAGCTGATAATTTCCCAGTGATTGAGCACTAATTTAAGTGGTACGATATTTCGGTTATATAATTGCCTCATGATTTGGAGACACTTATTGAGATACAGATGTTATTGTGAGCTAATTGGTTTTTATAGTCTCGTGATCGGGTACCAATTATTACGATACAAAATTATTATATGATATGTCAATTTAATAAACAAGACTTTTAATGTTTCACACAATTTATTGAGATGATTCCATCTTCGGCACTAAAGATATAATTTTAGGCGATACAGCTTGGTTGAACTACAGAATATTTCTCTGTAACATTACACTTTCCGTATTTTGAGTACCGCGCTGTGTAGATTTATGTGACTACTCTCTCTGACCGGCAATAATTTGTATTAAGGTTCTATGTATTCATATGCACAAGCGATTATATAAATTACCTACCCCTTGCCTCTTGGACCCCTTGTTGCAAGTGTCAAAACCAACCAATCAAAAACCCGCCTCGGTGGCGTAGTTGGCTAACGCGCTTGTCGTGTTGAGCTCGACTGCTGAGGACGAGATCGAGGTTCAAATCTCGGTCGGGTGAACTGGGGGTGGTTTTTCCTAAATGGTTTTCTACTCTCCCTCCACGTGAATGCGGGTTCACTTCCTCTAATTCAACCTTCCCAATTCCTAATCCATTAGAGTAATTAGTACTTAAAGCGTATAAACCGAACGGGTAGTAAGATGTGGTGCTAAATATTAAAATATAACTAATCAAAAGAGTCCTGGCGACAGGTGTCTTGAAGGCTAGCTTCCTATTGGGTAGAAGGAACTAGCATAACTTTTTTTTTTATTACTACCGAGTTGATTTTTGAGGGGAAAAAAATAAGTTTAATGGTGCAATCCTTTGACATTATTTCTAAAAAGTGCAATTTTCCATTTATGAAGTATTGAAATGATATTTTACATACAATAATTTAAAGAAAAATACCTTCATCCATGACTTTTTACATATATGAAAGGGGTCCAAATTAGTATCATTACAATACCCCCCATTTGCTTATAACTTAAATAATTTAATAAATTTTTATATAAACAAATTCCAAACTGTGCAAGAGCTATGTATTACTTGACATTTTACATTCCTAAAATTAAACATGAATAAACTTGTAGAGTGTAAATTACATAAATTTTATAGGTGTATAAACATTGATTTAAAATTACTTTTATAACAATGCAATAGTTATGATATATTGTTTACATGTTTTCACAATTGATTGCTTTTATTTTTAATGTTCAGTTTTCTTGATAAATAAACAAAAAGAAAGAATTTGCTATTTTTATTATTTATTTAATATTCCACTTTCTATTTTCCTTATTTGCCTAATGACACTGAAAAATGGTTGCACTGTTCTTAGAATAGTAATACCATATAATTTTTAACAAAATTATAAATTGCTATGGTTGAATAATTAACTTTGTATTTGAGCTTAGGTAAAATTAGGTTTAGTTTAAATGCAACAAATTCAAATATAATTTAATGTGCCTGCAAAATCTTGAAAATAAATATAAGTTAATACCTGAAGTAACTCAAATTACCTAAAGTTCAAATTAAATTTTGAAATGCTAAAATAAAATATATATGTTAAAATTATTTTTTTATAAAATGTTTAATTTAATTATCGATAAACCTATCATTTCTATTAAAACTCAAATCTTTATATGGGTTGTATTGATTATTCAATAAATCATTGTTCACCGAATTATTTACGGTAAACTTTCCGTACAACATAAATCTAAACATAAATTTACTTATTTAAATTGTCCTTAATATGAAAATAAACACATCCTAAATATTCTAAATTGCTATCTTGAATTTATTTGAAAAATGGGGTCACGTTTTCTCACAAATTTTTATTTATGTCTTTATTGATTTGGTTAATGTTATTTATGACGGTGACCTCATTTATTTATTATTATAGAACTATTAATGACATCTGAGCAAGCTATATTACATTATTACATATTCAATCCACTTATTAAGATTTGATTTGTATAATATTTAGTTGTTGTTTGTTTTTAAAAGAGTGCTGGCTCTTCACCCAAGTTCCAACTACCTTTCCATTTTCTTTTACCTTGACTAGTGACACAGCTGTTCAGGTTCAAGGTCTACCTACCCTCTAACTTTCACTTTCTTTCTCTCTTTCTACTTTTCTTTGTGATGTCAACTTGGTGTTGTGTAAGCAACTGAAAATATACTGTTTTACCATAACCTTATGGTGTTTAAAATAGTTTAAATGTATAGAAGACAATCTTGGAATCTTATAGTATGCTTGCAATCAGTTTGAATTCATATGTCACACTATTGTGAAATATTTAAAATCATTTTTCATTTTATAATTGGGTAATTACTTTCTCATTAGGGAAAAAAAATCTCTTTTATTTGTTGACTAGATTAATTTAAATGTTGCCTAGTTGCCTCGGACACTTAAATAAAATGAATTGATGATTTTTAAAAATATTACAGTAGCCTAATTAGGTACAACATCCTAATTAGCTTTCTTAAAACTTTGTTACCAAATTAGTATTGGCCGTTACATTATGCAATTACAGATTACCCTTTTAAACTTCTTTATAATTTTCTTAATATCTGGCAATTTCAATCCATATTTACTGTTACTCATTTATCAAATATTGGTGGAAAACCTAGGCCTGGCCTCATTTGTTACTGACATAACTCATAGGCTGTGCTGGCTAGTACTATTTTGATCATACCTGCTATCTGATCCTTGGTTTTTCCCAGACTCATCAGAATAGATTAAAATTGAAGCATGGCTTGCACATCGCTAAGTCCATCTCTGAATACACCTTAACTCCTCAACCAATACACCTTAACACTTATATATATATATATAGAGAGGTTATATATATTAAAAAAATGATTTAAAACAAGACACAACTGGCCTCTCATGTTTTCACTCATCTTAACTTACTGTGATAACGCACTCAAGTGCATATTTCAATTAATTTCTTAATACATCTTAAATTTTATCTTTTAGTTCATCAGCTAACTTTTGTGATTCCGTTAATGGTTTAACCATTGTTGAATTTATACAAAATGTAACTAATTAAATTAAAATGACCCCTCCACACAAATATTAAGATCCTTATTTTAACTGTAACTCTCAAAATTTACCATTGGTGAAATAATACATTTATTCTGATTTCCATGATCGTCTACTAATTAAGATTTATCTTAAGTACCTAACTAATTAGCCAAACCTACAAATATAGTATTAAACAAACTATTTAAATTCTTATAAAACTCAAAATTGCCCTGTTGGCATAATCTTATCTTAGCATGAACTAATAAATCTTTACCTAAGTATTAATATACAATTAACAAAAATATGTCCTTAGAATTTGCTCACACTATAATCTTTCCTTACTTGCTTTCACACACCTCCAGTTGACAAACGTAACCAACTCTTCACCTAACTTTCTATCCACAAGCTTCAAAGGGTTTGTGCCCCCTTCGTTAAGCACGTTTAGCATACTTGTGTCCTATTATCTATTTGTTCTCCTATTATTACTTATTTTTATATTATAGAATTTCCTGTGATTAACTATTTTAAATCCAAATGAGATTAATATGATTCGTTAAGAATTTATATTTTTAAACGTAAAGATTTCATATTTGTAAATATACAGAGTTTGACTCTTAGTCATAAAGATATATTATTATTATTAATTCTTGGTTGTCCTTCCAAGGAACGGTCCTTGAGTTTTGTTTTTTTGCAAGTTCGTTTTGGAGAAGTAGGGTACAACAATAGGTGCCATCTGTAAACTTGTTTTTAAGACATAGAGAACATTGTGCATGTTAACAAATACATCCTTTTTATTTTACAAAAAAAGTATTAATTCTACCTTGCTTGCTGCTGCTAAGTGTTTACTTACCATGGCTAAAGTTGGATTGAATATTGCATTTTATCTACAGTAGCATTTTAATTATAATTACTCTTATTTTTCCTCTTTTTGTTTCAGAGACTAAAATTTTAATCAAATCTACTGTTAGTTATCCGAAATTTAAATACCTTTTGACCACCACTTGGATCGAAGACTTTCGATGGGATGTATTGAATACAATCTTTATTTTTCTCTAGTTTAGTTAATACCTTGTCTTTGGTTCAATCTCAGACTGGATAGTTTTTTCTGATTCGATCTCTTTTTAGATTGAAGTCTCAGGTTTGATCTCTGATCGGATCTCTTGGATTGAATTATAGTTTTTGGTTCTATCTCAAGTTGGATCGCAATCTCTGGTTTGATCTCTGACTGGATCTTTTTTGTGGTTCGATCTTGGATTGGATCTTGGTCTCTGGTCCGACCTCAGTTCTGATGGTGGTTTTTGGTTCGAATAGGTTTGTAGTACTGTTTAAGTTACCAACTTCTCCTAGATTTGTTATTTGATTTTCTATTACAAAATCTCTTAATTTTTTATTTAATTTCTGTACTGCCTCGATAACACTATCATCAATTTGTGTCGAAATTAAATTTTGATTAATTTTATTCATATCCTTTTGATAGTCAAATGCTAGTTTTGCCTTATTAATTTCCTTTTCGAAGTTGTCTCGAACTACTTTGACATTAGTTTTTGTTTGTTCTACTTGAAGGTCAAGATTCCCTACCTTAATTTTTACTTCCTTTAACCCATTGTTTGAATCCTGTTCGACTATTTCTATTCTATTTTATTAGTTGGGATTTGTTCCATTAATTTGAACTGTCCCTTTCTTAAATTTTCTTGTTTTTCTGCTAAAGCCTTTATTTTATCCTTTCTCCTTCAACTACTTTTTTATCAACATCATTTAAGCATACTGCCAAATTTTTGTGAAGTATTTCTATTTGGTCAGAATTTTTGCTCTAAATAACCAAATCTCTGCTCACATGCCTCCTTGCTTTGTTCAGTTCTTATACTTAGTTCTTTATTATTTTGTTTAAGTTTTGCATCTATTTTCTGATTAGTTACTACTAGTTCCTGATTAGTTGCATCTATTTTTTGATTGCTTGCTACTATTTACTGTCTAGTTGCATTTATTTTTTGATTGCTTGCTACTATTTACTGTCTAGTTGCATTTATTTTATGATTGCTTGCTACTATTTCCTGTAATAACACTTTCATAAACTGATTTAAATCTCCTATGGGTTCCACCATTGTTTGTTCCTTTACTATCTCATACTCTTCTTGGTCTACTATTAAACTTTCTACAATAATTAAATTTCATTGTGTATCCTTATATGGTTCCTCTTCTTCTATCACTGACTCTACCTTGTCCTGGTCCCTTTCTCGTATTTCTTCATTTGAATCTTCTAAGCCTAACTGATTAATTGGTTTATTTTCATACTCTGTCTGATCAAAGCAGCTATTAGTGTCACTGTCCCCTTTTGGGTTCAAATCTGCCATCGTCCCTTTCAAAATTTATTAATTTGAACGATATTAGTATTCAAACAGAGTGTTTTTAAATCTTTTGAATTACATCTTTTTTAAATTGTCTAAGGCTTATCTGACTAGTTTGATGAGGTCTTCTGTCGGCTTGTTCCACCTCGGTACAATGTTCTTTGTTGTTGTACCGTCTAGTGTGCCATGTGTGAAACGTCTGTTTCACCTCGATACGATGTTTTTGTCGGTGTGTCGTTTAGTGGAGTTTCTATGACACAGAGTGACAGTATAACGCATTCTGAAAATAAGTGCATTCTGTACATTTCAACTATTTTAATGTAATGCAAAGTTAATTTCAAATATCCGGGAAAATGGGCATTTACAGGCATTACACATGCAAATAGGCAAAATTATCTTTGTTGTACACAACCCTAATACTTCATTGTGAGCTTATATTAGTTCATTTTTATGATATCTGTAACAATAAAGTATATATATTGCCTAGCATCTGGTCTTAGTTATTATTAATACTGCTAATACTTTAGCCGTATATGAAGGAGACGGAGTTGGACAGAAAAATAGACGAGTCCGAGTCGAAGGCTTGGCGTACCGTAGGGGTGTGCCAAGTCCTCTTTTTCATTTCAAAGCCAACTTGTATTAAATAGATATTAACTATTCTTGAGGTCGAATCTAAGTTTGAATATTTTTGGTAAATTTTTTAAGCTTGAAAAATATTTTTTTGCTATTTATATAACTTTATCCACTAAAATTACTTGGAAAATGTGTTATCACACAATTTTTGTTTGTAATATTTAGTATAATTCGGATAAACAAAATTACTATCACAACTTACAATTCAATTACTTAAAAAAAATTCCATATGAATATTGTCTTGTACTGTACACATCTCAGAATGGCAATAATATACCCTTATTGACAAAGATTCTTAACTGTCGAAGCCGGATTTTTTCAAGCAAAATCAAAGCTGATATTTGTTTTCAAGCCAAGTTGAATTTTCGTATTTTCGCACACCCCTAGCGTACCGACTCCACAGCCCTGATTACTGAAACCTTTTAAAGAAAATAAACTATTAAAGTTCAATTTCTTGGCAAACACCAGCCCCACTCAGAACTTAGGTAGGCTATATATTATATACCAGGTGTTGCATTGTAGTGCGTTAACCTAGAGTCTTTGTTAGAAAACAGCGGGATTTAACAGTGAAAATATTTGAAATTACAACAAAATTATAAAATATAATTGACTGATTCCAATTCCACTGCTGTCAAGTGAAGAATGCAGAAATTTACACTTCATTGTGATTTCTGGTTCAAGCATAGCTGTGTAACTGATATCCCAGTTAATTGGGCACGAGATGGGCTCTTAAGAAACAACCATCACTTTGTCCAGTAGCAGTAGTGTAAAATGCCACATATACTCCTTTATCTTTGTGAAATTCATATTGTGTTCATTTCATATATATGTTCTGTCCTTTTTTGGTTCATAGTGCTAATCTCAAAATGTGACTGGCCTTTTCAATGTATGTAATTTTTTAAACTAAAAACTTTTTATGGGCAGGGACCTTCCTCAACATAAGATATTGGATAATTGGTTAAAGTGTCGAATGAGGTAATCCATAAACTACATAATTACACCACAAACCACAAAATTTCAGGAGCTGTCGGATCATTCGCCCATAAATCTTCTACAATACGATGAGATGATTTCATTTTTCCAGTCAAGTATAACAAACCCATTAGAGCTTTAATTTTGTCAATGTTGCTGTCCACATCATCACTTTATTTCGTATAGCTAAATCTTATTTTACGTAGAGGATGTTTTTCCCAACTATATGCATTTTGAAGTTATAAAGATTTCCAAGTGGCAAAGGGGAGAGTACTATGTCAATGTTGAAAACAGAGGGGGAGAATGGAATAGCCAAAAGGAACCTAACCATTAACTAGGTCGTTTTTAGCACTTTAACAACTTACATTTCTATTAGAATTTTGCATCTTCCCATAATCATTAAAATCCTTGAAAAAGTAAATACAAAGCTATATTGTGACCCCACACAAAACACGCTGCGACCCCTAGGTTAGAAACCACTGCTTTATTATTACACACTTGGAAGCTATATTTAACTAGTAAGCTCTCTGAGCTGTAGAACTCGCTTATCACTTTATCAAAAAATTATCAATCTGGCCATGTTTATTTAAAAACGTTTTCAGCTGTAAAATAAAACAAGAAAAAATTTAATTTATTGATATTTCTCCAGTATTTTGATAACTGTTTACCAATTTTCTGCTTCATAACCTCAAGGAAGTTGCCTTAAAATGTTAATACTGACACGTCAATAAACTATTCAAAACATTTTGTAATTTAGCTCGTGAGGGTGAAGGAGATTCCCCTGACATTTTATTAAATAACTTATGGCAAATTTGAAATCATTACTCTAAATAAAATGGTTATACGAAATTCCATGCTAATCAAACACTAAATAACGAATTTAAAAATGTGTCCCAAATTTTAAAATGTTAAAATGTGAAAAAAAAAATTTGTTTAATGTAGTCTACTTAATCAAATGAAAAAGATAAGAGTTGTAACAATGTAACGCAGCCCTAAGTTGCTTTTCTTCCTTCATTGTTGTTTTAAGTGTATTTGAATTGCTTTAGTGAAAACCTATTTTTATAAACATTGAAATAAGATACAGCAGTTCACCTCAAACTAGCATGGATACTTGCTAGAAAAATTAGTGTGTATTTCAGAAGTCAAACATTAACACTAACCTCAATGTTCTCATTCCATCAGTCAGAGCGTTTGATAAGAAAACAAATGCTGTGTAACATTCACTGCATTTATGCCTTCAAAATTTAATAAATCCATAATTAAGGCATTGCTGTACAACCTATGATAATTTAAATAATAAAACTGTGACAGTCTAGCAGCCACGAAAGTCCCAACTAAAAACACTAGACAATAAACAAAACATTGGCTGACAATGCTGCCACTTCAAGAATTTCTGGCTGAGTGAAATTTTGCTACTGGGCAGCTACTGTTCACTTATGATTCATTTCCATACCACATTCAGCATACACTCATCCGCCGTTGTCTCTGCCTACTGGCAACGGCGCTACTAGACTACTTGATTAACTAAACTTTCTACAATCTACTACAGAAGGAATCTCCTTTCAATGTTTGATGATTTTTGAAGTTGGGATTTTTCATAGAGTAGGGATCAACAGTTGGGAAATTTTAAATTGGTTTGTACAAGTCTCTGGTTAAGGACTTTCATAATATAAAGTAATGGGGTACAGAATTAAGCCCAGAATTTCCCAAATTTAGATCTCAAATCTAACAAAATTCCCAACTCTAGATCACAAATCTCACAAAATTTCCAACTTTCAAGCTTTTAACCAACATTGGGGGGGTTCCCTCCCCCCTTGGCATTATGCCTCTGTGTGTAACGCACTATGTCTTCTAACACATTATCTAGAAAAAAATGACACCAAGATTCATAAACAGTTTTAGCATGTTGAGCAATTCTCTTAGCTTCAGGAGGCTATACGACAATGTTTCATGTCTCCGGCGTTTGCTGGGAGGAAGGGGTTGAACGTTCCACAAAGTGGAATTATCACGCCCAACATAATGCAGCCCGGAACTTTCGGGTTGATCTTGACCTAAGTCATCCCTAGACACTTCAGAATTACTGTCATGTTCACTGTTGGCTGGTTGCTCTACGTCTGAATCTTTGGAGTCCTCTTCATCAAATGAGATATTGAGATCTTCATCCAAGTCTTCTAACAAGCATTGATTGATTTGACCTTCCTGATCCATTTTCAATAAAAAATCAATAAAAATAATAAAAATATGCTTCAGTAAGATTTTAAGATTAAATAATAACACGGTCGATCAGTTGAGAGTGAGCGCTGCGCTCACTAATACAATGTTCACACAATGACATTATGACACAGGCTAAAGGTTCCGTATCATCTTTTCTTAACCATGCCCCCACTCTAAACATTCCAACGGGCAGCAATACTGGGATTCCTTGTTCCTACACTGTTTTATCACAAATGACATACAAATAGAAAAAGTAGTGAGCACTGTGCTTCCCCCTCGACCAACGAAGGGTTAAAGTGCCCACATCCGATGCTTGACGCTTCTTACTTAATATTGTGCACTTTTTTTGATATTCATATTATCATATAAAGAGCTATTTAAACAATTCTAGGCAAACAACTTTTCTAAATTGTTATTGGGTTAATCTACAGTTTTACTTAAATCAACTTATCAATACCTAGACTCATGTTTTATTCCAACATCGATCCTGGATCCTGGCTTCACTCTCGAAAAAGACTAGATGGACAATGAAGCGGGGATCGGGATTTGAATACCTGTTGGGTGTACTCAGAGTGGTTTTTCCTAAATGGTTTTATACTCTCTCTATGTCAATGAGGGTAGATTAGGAGATGTTTAAGTATTACATAAGCACCTTAAGGAGGGAGTGGGTTCGAGCTTTGCTTATTTTTGCTGACAGCAGGGGGGGGGGGANGGGGGGGGGGGAGAGAGAGAGGTTCAGAACAAAATTAAGGAAGGGTGCATTAAATGGAGTTTAGGTTGTTTTTTTATAAAAATAATATTCATGAATTCACTAACAATACTCTTTTAATAACTTCAATTAAAAGTAAACAAAAATTTAAATTTTTATAATGTGATAACTTGTTTTAATTTTACCTGTTCAATAAATTTAAATTTGTTGCATACCAATGTTAGTTGTCAATTATTTTATGATATTAATTTACACCTCTATGTTAATAATTACCAACAACTTATAAATTGCATTAATTTTTAATTTTTCTTATCATCGCTTCCTACTACCTATTCTGGCTTGCATGAAAAAAAAGGAATGGTTATTCCTGTGAACAAATGAAAAAAAAGTTGACAAATCTTATGTGAGTAAGAGGGGGAGGTGGGTCAGGCATTTGTTTACTTTTGCTTACAAGAGAAGGGGGAGTGGGGTAAAATGGCTAAAAATGTGCTTACATGATATTTTAACACCCATTTACCTCTAAAATTCTACCTTCCCCATTTCTACTTCATTAGATAAATATAATAAAAAATAATTAGAATAACTACAGTTTTACTATACCACCCTAAAAAATGTATAGGTACTAAAAAAGTAGAATTTTAAAGAAAATCTACCAGCATTTACATAGAGGGAGAGCGGGAAACCATTTAGGAAAAGCAACCCTCATTAAACCTGACTGATATTTGAACCCCATCTACCCAACATCAGTCGTCTTGTCTGAGAGAATGACAATTTATACAATGTGGCCACTGTAGCAGTTGTATAATAGTTGCATTTATACACATACACACTAATTTATCAGATGGGAAAAGGTATAGGCCTTAATTTACCTACCTTTTGAAAATAATTAATGATAGTTGAAGCTTTACTTTTCATAACATGCTGCTGGCACGAAAAAACAACACTATTGATGGACTCCTCAAACTTGCCTTGGAGATCAATTCTGTACTTTTGCTTCTTTCCATTTCACTACAACATCTTTTTGACTTATCCACTTTTTTTCTTCTTGATATCGCTTTCTACACACAAGCAATGAACAAGTCTCCTCTTTTTTGAAAAAATTATTTTTGTTTTGTACAAACACAAACAATTATTCACGGCCTATGTTAAAGAATGTGCTGTAGGAATGTAAATTATACTCAAACTCAACTGTGCTTATAAATTATGGCAGCTTCGCCTGACAATCCAATTAAAAGCATGTGAGGGGGTCAGTAAATTGGACAAATTTAAACAAGTGCGGTGAGTATAAATTTGTCACTGTCATGGGCATGAAAACACGTGTTTTCGAATGTGCTTTGCTTGGCGTTTTTAGTCTTGGGCGGACAATGCCATGTAAGCGCATTTGAAATATTGATAAACAAAAAGTGCTAAACTTACCCTTTCAACGCTACTGATATTCGGAAGTTATCTATAAGTATGTTTATCAAAGGTGAAAACATGAACAATAATATTAACTTTGAACATTAGAATTTGAGTATAAGATCTGTGTTACGTAACAATTTGATGTACCCCACCCTCCCCCCATGTAACAGCATGCATACATTAGAGCTTACCCCTCTCCCTCTCAAAGCATTATGTGGTTTATGAACGACCCCACTGGTTTAAAACTGGTTTTTGTTTTGATTACATTGCTTTCTAAGTAGCTAAGACGTAGTCTGTCGTTATTTTAGAAATTGCAATGTATGTTAGCAATTCAAGTCATAAATACAAATCTTACATGTGTTTCCTAACCACAAAGTGCAATCAACTGAAAGGTATCAATATTTTGATGTTTATTTTTATTTCATAGTAGTCTTTGCTTCCAAATATTTGTAACTAGCCAGGCAATAATTCATATTTTTTATAGTTGGGATACCATCACCATGCAATCCTGTCTTTAGGTTTTTCATGGTCATATGGGTCCTGTTTGGTGCTAGTATATTCGGGTTGGCAATAAACAGATGCTTGAGTTCTCGAAGTCTTGAACCTACCAAAGTATTATTGTGGCCACAGGTGCTCAGAACATGAAGAGGTACCAACAATCCAAAGAAAATTCTAATTTAGACTATTTAAACATGAAGTACAAAAATGCCTTTTTAATTCGGGGCACTTTTTAAAATTCGGCTAATATAAAGTTAAATAGTATACACTACTCATTAAAATTACATTTATCATCAACCATCCCTATTAAAATTACATTCATCATAAACCAAAGCATTGGTTAAACAATAATTAGTCGTGAAGCCAATATGCTATACATAGTATTATAAAATATCATGCAATAACCTGAAATCTTCTAATTAAAAAAAAGAGACTTGTTTATTGCTAAACTTTTACAATTCAAACATAATGGCTACATTTAAAATTTAAAATTGTGTTTCATTTGCTTTGTTTGAGCCATGTTACTATTCAAGGATATAGTAGAAGCCTACTAGAAAGATAGGTTTAGAAGAAGAAAAATATATAAAAATTTTGGTCAATTTTGAAAATGTAACTATACCTTTATTTTGGTAGAAAGCCTTATTTTGTACCAGGACTCTACCATATAGTAGTAGGAAGTTGATACTGAAAGATCCTTTTTTTACTACCAAAGTAGGATTCTTTTATGAAATAAGGCCTTGCAAAAAAGACTTCTAACCAAAATCACGTTACACAATAATATTGATACTAACAAAGTTTGCAGTCGAAGATCATTTTCTTTTATGGATAAAGACAAAATCTTGTAGCTTTATCTGTCAAATCACACTCCCCACCATGATGTGAAGAGATAGAGGTGAGCCCACGCGCATGCTTACCCCCACCTCGCCACATTTCTGCCTGCCACTCTGACGTCACCTGGGTTGCAAGCTATTCGAGTTTTCACCCATTTTTAGTTTATCTTCAAGCTCCAATCCATTCTACTCGTTCCACCAAAAACAAATTCGTCATNTCCGATTTCCACAAAGGCAGAGGCAAAAAGTAAAAACTGTCACATAGCTTCTATAAAACACAACAAGCAAAGCACTTACTTTTCTAGGAGAAAAAAACTTTACTAAATGAAGATTGGAAAATAACTGCTCACTTTGTTAAACTATTTAACGACTGGTTTGATATTCTAAATTCCAAATATCCTTACAACCCAGACAAATCTAAACTCGCATATGGACTCGACAAACTTGAGCAAGACCGAATTATATCAGAGATGAACGCATTTATAAAATCAGTAAGAGTCACGGGGCGCAGAAGTGAAATGCCTTTTCAATTAGGAATCCAAGCTACAAATAATTCATTAAAAAATTTATTCCAATATTTGAAGGTCAATTTGGCATTGTATATTTACTTACTGACAAAATTAATCCAGATTTACTTGAAAATTATTTTTCTCGTGTAAGAGGAATGGGTTATACCAACGATCAGCCAACCCCACTTCATTTTAAATATGGATTAAGATGGTATATTCTTGGGATACATTCCTCTTCAGTGTTCACAAGAAACCAAAATACAGACGGAAACAATGACGAAGAATGTGTTTCTAATACAGTATTTACAAAAGATCTACAAAAAGAAAGTGATTCGAAAGAAGAAATTGAGGACTGTACAACAGCTAAAATGCTGAAAGATATTAATAAGATAATTGAGTGTGAACATAAAAACAATCCAGTAAAGGAAGAGCACTTCGATGGAATTGAAGTAGGTGATGATTTATTACAAGAAGACAATAATGTAGTATCATTAGAGGGACTGAGATACGTAGCCCGTAAATATAGGTCAAAATATCCAGACCTAGGTATGTCTTATGAAGAAACAAGTGAGAATAATTGGATGAAAACAATCTCGAAAGGGGGATTGCGAGAACCAAGATATAAATTATTTAAAGCTATACAGTTAGCAGAGCAGATATTCATTCAAATTCATTGTGATTTCTTCAGTAAAGAAGATAATATCTTAAAAATGGCAACTGAAGCTGTGATGGTAAAGACAAATGAGATACCACGCGAAGTAATTCACTTATTTATGAAGACACGAACTCATATTCGTATAAAGGTCTTTAATAAACAGTTGTCTAGGAGTGGCAGTGAATTTAAGAGGAAGATTTTAAAGAAGATAAAGAAATTTAAATAAATATCCAAATTAATAATGTAATTTGTAAGTGGCTAATTAATTAAAAAAGTCTGATGTTAATATAAAAATCATTTCCCTCTAACCATTATACTGTTATTTTAAGTTGCTGGCAATAATATGTAAATGTTTGTCTAGAAGTAATTTGTATATACAAATATGTATAAAAATATGTTGTAAGATAGTATGTATATATAGTATAAGAAATGTTAAAATTAAAACATACGTCAATATTATTGTACACCACTTTGTTACCATCTATAGTGGTAGAAAAAATGAATTTTTGTTGCCAGTATACAACTTAATTTTAAATTACTTTATGCAAATATTATTTATCCAATGATTGTATAATATATCAAGATTATAAAGTAAAATTAAAGTTAAAATCAATATATATATATAATTAATACTATGCTTTACTTATTTATCCTGTGTAGTGGTAGAAATGCTGTATTTTATATTGCCAGTATTAACACTTTATTTTAAATCGGTAAGCCTATATGCCAATATTATTTCGCCACCAATTGTTTAATTTAACAAGAATGAGTTTTACTTTGTCATTTGTATTAGGTACTATGTTGATAATAAGCAACGAATAAGAATGTACCACACGATAGAATAGTTAGTTATATTTCTACTTATATCCAAGCCTTTACGCTTGAGAAATAGCTGCACTCCTCACCCAGATGACGTCGTGCGCAGTAGCGGACGAAAACGAAGAGCCAAATGACTTCACCTCTTTTTTCTTCACATCACGCTCCCCACTATGTTCTTACTATAATATTACATGGTCAAAGTTCCCTTTGTGGCTTCCAAAATAGAGTTTTAACTATTACAAAGATTATTAAAAGATAAAACACACAAATATTTACTATCACTGAAAAATATGGATTTGTTATTTTTATTAATGTTGCATATATTGGAAATTTTACTCCTATATGCTAGCCCGATAAGACGGCAACATTTGCATCATAATTACATACATTTATTGTTTGACTTGTTTTACAGGGTTTTGACGGTGATATTTGGTGGCGTGGGTCTAGTTCTCCTGGGTATGATGACTCGACGCTGGTGGCGAGAACGCAAACACCGGCGCGCAGCGGAGCAGGCAAAGCGTCAACTGGAGCAGACACGTAAGGAAAGAAGACGACGAGTTCGAGAGACTGACCTGCCCGAATATCAGCTGTGTGTGGTGTGTCGACAGAACCCCCGCGAGATGATCATGCTGCCGTGCGGCCATGTGTGTCTGTGTGAAGATTGTAGCGAGGGAATCGTGAACCTTTGCCCTGTGTGCAGAACTAAGATAACCAACAAGACAGCGGCTTACCTTGCTTAGTGTCTTAGTGTAGAGTATTCAACTGTTCTATTTAGTAGAGATGGGTCAAATTCTATTTTTATCAAATTCAAAACAAAGATTCGCTTTCAAATATCACATCTATAAAAAATCTACCGTTTTTGTAATAATTTAAGACAAAGTGACTGATGTAAAAATGAAAAATTTAGATTAGGAAATTAGCAAAACTGATTTTTTTAAATAAAAGTTTACTGGCACTTCAAATAATTATTCTGTTTACTTGTAATAGTTATTAAATCATAAAGTACAGTGTATTGATTGGCTTTAAATAATGTGTTTTCTCTCTAAATAAGTCTATTTGATTAATTGTGATTCAATAAAATTGTGATATATATATTTTCAAATGCATTTTGAATATCAAATAGTAAAGGATTTGAACATCCCATTTCTACTATTGAGAAATAGGCAAATTATTTACAAACTTGCTGAAATGTAGTAGACTTTACTGTAATATTAGGCCATAAATAAATACTTGGGGTCAACGCAGTGAGTTTGTCATAAAGCTCCTGAGTATCGAGCTGTCAAACTTGGGTTGAATAAATATATTATTTTAAAACCTAGTTATGTAAATAAAAAACAAATAGATGTTAAAATTATTTTAATTTTTCACAAATCAAAAAAGTTTTAAAATCTAAAATTGCTTATTTTTAAATAATTTAAAAAAATCAAGTCTTACTAAATAACTATTATAGGATTAAATTTTAAATATTCTGTAATGGAAACTGATAAATTAATTATGATTCAATTAAATAATTTGGGGGAAAGTTTTAAAAGAAGCATTCATGTGCATGTTTGGCTGTGAAGATATAACAAAAAAAAACCAAAAAAACAACATTGTTTCTTGTCCATCTGGAGGACAACTCTTCACTTAGTGCTGGCCTTTTATTAGAGAGAAATTAAAGTGTTAAATGATTTTTAAGATTTTAAGATGTACATAGTAAACGTTTGCTTTAAGGTGATATTAATACCATCTTGCACAAATCTATTTGTGTTCTAAAATCCCCTCAGAGATATATATTTCTATATCTTCTTTTATCTAAGCCACATACACTCATCCTTTCATTAACAAAGCCATTTTACTCAGATGCTGACCTTGGCATATCAATAGCCATCTTCAGCACAAAACGCATCCCAACAAGTGGAGAGAAGAATAAAAAATTTAATAATTCATCACCAGACACACAATTCAAGGCAAATAAAAGACCTTTTCCACAGAACTTAAAATTTCAGCTCACTATTTATTTAAAGCTCAGTATTCACAAAGCCATTAATAAATAAAGTTGTAATAAAACTCTTATTATAAATAACACCGTGATTTTTTTGTTTCATTTATTTATCATAAATGTGTTTTAATGTTTCAGAATATAAAAACATCCTTTGGTTGAATATTTACTCTCTCCAGCAAACCATATTAATATTATATTATTTAACCTGCATGGATAGTTGTCATTATAGACCAAAGTTACACCTGCCTTTATATATCCAAAATGTAAAATATCAATGATCTACCATGCCACTTGGTTTCTATAGTTAGAAAAATAGGGCCAAAGAAGGATGGTTCAGAAAATACAAAGATATTTTTTGACCAACATTGTTAAAAAATGTAATTATTTTATAAATAAAAAAATATATATTATATGTGAAATTTTATTTGTGCTTCAATTCTAACACACATTTGCAAACACATTAATACTTCACTGCAGCATGGTATCGCCCTTTTATTTTAATGTATATTATTTTAGACCATTACCTTCTTTCATAGCCTCTTTTGTCCACCTTACCAAACCCTTCCTTCACCTCTGACAAGACATCTTGTGAATGTGAGGAATGCCAGGTCTCCACCGTGGTTCGGATTCCATGTTAAACTGTAGGTCCTTCATTTCATCTCACAATCACCTTACCATTACACATTAGCGTAAGTGCGTATAACCCGAACGGGTAGTAAGACGCGGTGCTAATAATAATAATTTGTCCACCATTGTTTCGCATTCATTTTATCCTTTTGACATTTATTCATATTTTTCCTTCTTGCATATAAAACCACAGAATTACTGGTTTTCACACATTACAAACCCTTAATGCAAATTTGCTGCTATGAAATGGTTCATTTTCCTCTTAAAAAAAATAATTGTGTAAATCTTTCTGGTCTTATGATAAAACCAGTACGTCACCTCTGACAAGACATCTTGTGAATGTGGGGAATGCCAGGCCTCCACCGTGGTTCGGATTCCACGTTAAACTGTAGGTCCTCATCACAATCACCCTACCATTACACATTAGCGTAAGTGCGTATAACCCGAACGGGTAGTAAGACGCGGTGCTAATAATAACAATAACAATAATAAAACCAGACATGGTAGGAATGCCACAGTATACAATTGAATCAGTACTTTATCCAGCCAAACCATAACAGTTAACAGAAGTTTTCTGTTTATGCCAAACTATTTTGCTCATATAGGTTACATTTTTATGATTACCCAGGTTCAATACATCCATCATATCAGCAAGTCTTTCTCCCCTTTCAATAGACTGTTAGAAAATGTACTGCCATCAAACTAAAGAAACTATCTAAAATGTAAAGATTTCTCTCTCTCTTGGTATCATGCATTAGAAGTCCCATGTTTTTGAAGCTACTTGTAAAGATGTGTTTTGTTTGTTTGGTTGTTGTGATTTGTTATGGAGTCACTTGTTAGGACCTTCTTTGGGAGCGATGAGGACAAAGGTCAGGTTTTAATCCTTTTATATATATTTATTTTTTCAATTATTCTTAAGAAATTTATTTTTATTTGATTATATTAACATTTGACCCAGAGTTATAATTTTATTTACAACCGTATAATTTGATAGATTAGTACGTCACAGACCATTTTACTGTAAGATTATGGGATTATGGACCAAGGGAAAATTAGAAAGATCAATATTTCGCTGACCATTCTACACTAAGGTTGTAAGTCAAGTAGGGAACCTTATTTTTTGGTATATGTTGTATGGTTTATTATATAAATACAAAACAACACAGTTCAGTATTAATAAATATGTAATGTACAGTATGAAATCACTTGACAGAATGCCTCTTGTCCAAGTCACAGAACATTATAATAAAGTAATGTAGGTTCAGTGTTACCAACTGTCACATAACAATTATCTTACATCTCCCCTTTATATACAGATAAAATAAAAACAAATTAACATGACCTTATCTAATACATTCACAACTAGTTTGCATGCAATATGCTATACAATTGATACCAAATACAAAACAGACTGTTATGAAAAGATTAAACAGTACCACAGACATAATAAAACCCAATTTACAAGGTAAGGTGACAGTTTTTTAGGAGGACACACCAGTCTTCCCAACTTAGTAGTGACAGCTTATTACCCTTATAAGCCTCATTTGAAACACTAGGCTCTTGACAATACTGTGTTGATTCTTGAATATTATTCTTTTTACTGGAGTTAGCACTACTATTGTCACAAACATCCTGTTTTTCAAAATTCCTATTTTGTTTAAATGTCTTTAAGACGATATTTAGGTATGCTTACATACTTGTCTCCTTATGTTAAAGATTTTTCTGAGGAAACTAAGCACTTGAGAACTTTAAAAAAATATATAGTTTGGCATTGGGATCATTGTTTTGGGATAGCTAGAAGTTTACAGTTTTTGCAAACTACACTTTTAGCTATCCCAAAATTACCCTCGTGAATGGATAATCATTAACATTTATTTTCGCATTGACTATGGAACAATGATACATTCCCCTTTAAAAATTATTCTATCTGTTTCATAGATTTCATCAAAGTATTTGTGATTAGGTCAAACCTCAACAGGACATAACTCTTTGTTTGAAGGATATCCTATTTGACAAAAATTAGATAAAATTTTCAAGACAGGGTCTTTATTTGTTTCATCTTGAAAGGTTTCCATTCTTTCAGGAGACTATGACAGGTTTGAGATTAAAAGATTGACATGTACACTAACATTCTCATCCAAATCAGGAACTGTGTCCACTAGTGGAGCTCGAGGTAACGTATCCGAAATAAACATTCGCTTTCCTGGTTGGTAAATTACTTCTAAGTCATTAGGTTGTATTCTCAAAATAAGTCTGTGAAGTCGAGGGTGGGCTTTATAGAAAGACTTAGTGAAAAGAGGAACTAACTGCTTATGGTCCGTGTGTACAACTACTTTGGGACCATAAATATACTGGTGTAATTTTACACGTCCAAAAACAATAGAAAGGAGCTCCTGTTCAGTTTGTGCATAGTTGCTTTGGCTTTCTGTAAGTGTAGCGGAAGCATATGGAATTGGATTACTGTGAAGAATAACAGCTCCTACTGCACTTTGTGATGAATCACAGGACAAAATTAATATTTGGATGGATCAAAATAAGTCAAAAACAGATGAATTTGAAATTATTGTTTTAAACTTATTGAATTCATCATGACAATGATCCCATCGCTAAACCTTTTTTTTTTAAGTTCTCGAGTACTTAGCTTCCTCAGAAAAATCTTTAATATATAAGGAGACAAGTATGTAAGCATACGTAAATATTGTCTTAAGTCTTGAGTATTGTTGGGTCTAGACATATTAACAATAGCGACTACTTTGGCTGGATCCGGTAGCAACCCTTTTCCAGTGAATAAGGGACCTTTTCTTGACAAATTTGTGATTTTCTTGAATTAAACTTCAAATTTACAGATCTAGCTTTTTCACCAACCTGCTTTAAGATATAATTTTGTTGTTCTTGGCTAGATGCATAAATTATCAAATCATCAAAATAAATAATTAAATTAAAAATTCCTTCAAAAAGTTCAATCATAGTTGAGTGAAAAATCTCAGGTGCTAAACTTATTCCAAACGGTAAACGTAAAATCCTTTAGCGACCAAATGGTTTGATAAATGTACACAGTTATGAGAATTACTTGTAAAGAGAGATGGTCCAAAATCCAGTATTGGCATCTAATGTTGACAAATTTAGCATCCTTTAATTGTGCTTTGACAGTATCAAGTGTAGAAAAAGGATAATATGACCTAAGAATAGCTTTATTCAAGTTACATGGATCTAAACAAATCCTAGGGTTACTATTCTGTTTTCTAGTCAGAACAATACTATTCACCCATGGTGTTGGTTCACTCACGTTGGATATAACACCTAACTGTTCCTTGCATTTGAGTTCACTCTCTAGCTCAGTAAATAATTTAAATGGAATCCTTCTGACAGGCTCTACAACTGGACTTATTTATTTATTTATAGATAAATGGCAATACCTGTTTACATTTCCGAGACCCTCAAAAATATCTTTAAATTTATTTACAAACACCTGGGACTTTGCTCTTAGATTAATATTATTTGGTAATGACTGATTAGGCTCTGTTTGACTCTCAGATATATTTGCAAAAGTAACATTATTAATTCTCTTAACTAATTTAAGTTCCACACAAGTTTTAAAACCTAGAATTGTATTACAATCCATCCCAATAATATGGAATTTTATAATAATTTCCTTGTCTTTGATTTGACAATTTAAATCAACTTCACCTCTTACATGAAGTAATTCTTTACTAAATGTCAGGACACGAGTAAACATAGTGATAATTTTATTTTTTGATAAATCTAGACTTCTGTAAGTGTTTAAACCCATTACATTAGTCTGAGCTCCAGTTTCCAGAATACAACAAAGACTTCTTCCTTCTATTATAATAGGTATGTCCCATGTTAGTGAATTTATATTTGTAATATTTTCCCAAATATATAATGAACATAGAAATAAGTCATTGGACTGAAGCAATGTACTTTTAACTGAAGACTTATTTTTAAAGCATAACTTTGCATAATGACCAATTTTATTACAAAAATGACACTTTACCCTTGCCGCTGGACATTTGTAGTGATGTTCTTGGCTACATTGAGTGCATTTAGACCGTCTTAGACTTGACGACTTGTCTTGAAGAAATTCCTCTGAGGCTTGGACTTCTACCTTGAAATTGATCCGGTGACCTCTTCAGTTGAACCTTTTTCAGTGTTCCCACAAAATCTTGATTTGCTGATGAATTTCTTGAAGTAAGATAGGACGTCTGAAGTTCGGACATTTTCGTTGTTTTGGCAAGCGTGACTGCTTTATATAAAGTGATTTGACCCTCTTTGATTAAGCGTTGTTTTATGTCATTGTAAGAGTAGTGGAGACCATAAGTGAAAATATTTTTCATTAAACTTTCTCATAAATCACCAAATTCACACGAAAGACTGAGATTTGTTAAAGATGTGACAAAGTCTTCTAATGTTTCATTTTCTTGCTGACGACAAGTGAAGAATTTGTGGCTTTCGAATGAAATATTAGCCTTTGGTGTAAAATATTCATTAAACTTTTGAACTAGTTCATTATATTTCACTTGGTCAATGTCTAGATCGAAAGGATTAAATATTTTGTGAGCATCTAGGCCTAGGTGGTGCAAAAGTAAAGTGACCTTGCGCGAGTCATTTTCTTTTTCCAGACTTGTGGCTCATAAGAGTATGGTGAACTGCGTTGAACACTTTTTCCACACATAAGACAAATTCGGACTTTTTAAGTCAATCAGATGAATCACTAATGTAGCTGCTAATTTGTGTGACCTTGTGGTTTCGGTCATTTTAGAGTTTTAAATTATTTAACAACGAACGCATACTGACTATTTATGTAGTAACTGACATGATTAATTCTTTTCCATTTTTCACGTCTTAACTTCTGACACCATATTATATGGTTTATTAGATAAATACAAAACAATAGTTCAGTATCAATAAATATGTAATCTAGGTTCAGTGTAACCAACTGTCACATAATAATTATCTTACTGTATATAATTTGAAATAACTAGAATATTCTTTCTTTTTGTTGCACCATGCTTGAATCATATTTCCATCAGGTTCCAGAAAGGAAGGAGAGAGATAGAAAGTATTCTCAAAGTTTTGTTTTCCCAGGTGTGTAAGATGCCCTAATACATGTGGATACATTGAGTTTAATATTCTGAAATTATTCATTTGAAATATATTAAGCGTGGTAACTTTTTATTTGAATGATTACGAAATGAAAAATCTCACTACAAAACTTATGTAAAACTCCAAAGGCCCAGTATTTTAGGCACAATCATCATAAATCATTTATTTTATGCCTGTGGTTGGGTCAGTTTGGTAAAATGCATCCATCATATTTTGTTCCACCATTCTTCTTCTCTCACTTGCACACTTCATCTGTCCCTCCCACCTCTTTCTTGGTCTCCCTTGCGGTCTTTTTTCTACATACTTCATACCATCAAAGTCTTGCTTCCTCTATTATCTCATGTAATCCCTCCACCCCAACTCTTGCCTGGACAAATTCATTCCTAATCCTGTTCCTCATTGTAACATCTAACATACTCCTCACTAACTTTATTCCCTTGGCCACCACCTTCCATCTCTTTTACATTAAATGTCAATGTTTCTGCTGCATATGTGACTGGCTACAAAATACACCCTTTACAGCAGTTCCTTACACTTAAAGGGTACTTCTCTTCATCATATATCCTCCCTACTCCCACCTTTCACCTCAATTACGCTTCCAAGATATTTTACAATTTGTACCTTTCTCGGCTCTACTCCATCTTCATTTACAGCTTTATTAGGCCTTATCCTTGTGCCATTTCCCCCACTTGACACTTCATCACGTGAAATTGCATTCCACATTATTTCTCTTCCTTTTCCTTCTCCCCCATACCATAAAGTCATCAGCAAACATCAAAGCTTTCATTTTTTCCTCACAGAGTTTCTTTACCACTTTATTCAAGATCATTACCATTACAAACAATGCTCTGCTTCACTCAATTTAAAAAAAATATTTAAACCACTCTGTCCACCCATTCTCCATCTTAACAAAACTCATTTTATCCATTATGAGATGCTGTCTGGCATCAAACTATTTGTAAATGTGTGTTAGGGTTTTACTTTCATTTGTGCCATTTTTAAACAAATGTATATCTATGGCAATTTAATGTAATGAAGAAGTTGGACTAGATCTTGATAGGAACAAATAAATAAACTTTTCTATAAATTTCTTTACACTTTGAAACTGACAGTGATTAGAAGATGGGATTGTGAAGAATGGATGGAAAGAAAGATTGATTTATAAAAATTTGTTTCTATCAAAGTCTAACCCAGACATATTTTCAGGTTGGCTTCCTTACCTATCATTTGTTACATTATATAATAGAGATATATGTAGTTAAATTTGAAAAGGTTTTATATAGAATATTAATTTATATGGATTCTGTTGTAAAGAAACTTTTAATAAATACAAACTTTTTTATTATCAGGTATTGATATTATGTATCAAAAGTAACAGATGCAGATCACATGACTTGACACATGAATATATAAAAGTTATTTTAGAAACTTTTGTCTGTCAGAAAATATCTCCCTGTTTGAATCTGATTATACCTACGGAAGGCCAGAAGGAGATTGAAGCATTTTACTAAACTGACCTGACCACAGGTTGGAAACAGTTGATGGTGATGCTTATTAGAAAGACCTTTCACACAAAACATATCATCATGAATAGATACTTACCATATTGAGTGGATAAAGAACGAGCAAGTTTTCAGTTACTACTATATTTCATGCTCAATTGGGGTATTTTTAACAGAAATTAAATCACAATATTACAAATGGCTACTCAAATGAGGTAGTAGTTATATTCTCAGTTATTTAAAATGATTAATAACTATTTATGTACACTAATTATAATCTTATTACATTTTATATTTTCTTTAAAGAACAAATTTAAAAGAAATTGTACCCAAATTACACACAGTTATATATTTATGTAAATTATAAGATTTATAAAGCTAAATTTCACAGCATTTTATTTGTACTCGATAAAATAATAACATGTAAGCACTTTAATTCAAAATAATTTTTCACGTGGAAGAAAGTACAGTAAAAGAATGATAAGTTGGTTTGGACCAACGATAAAATTAAGAATGGAAAGGAACTTTATATGGTGGAAAATTTCTTCTATCTAGGAAGTAAGATTACTGCAAATGGTAGGATCCGTGAGGTAATAGGACAGAGGATATGGAAGAGTGGACAATTCTACCATTTAGTTAAGGATATAGGCATATTATCATCCAATATTGACATATGGCTCTGAAACCTGGACATGGGCAAAGAGAGATTTAAGTAGATTGCAAGCAGCAGAGATGAGGATCCTAAGACGTATTGAGAATATAACAAGAAGAGATTGGATAAGAAATGAAATAATTAGGCATGGTTTAAAAGTAATATCATTAGAAGACACTGAAAAGGAAAAGGTAGCTGTGGTTAGGTCATGTGATGAGAATGGAAAAGGACAGAATGCCTAAGCCTTACAGAACAAAGAGATGGGTAGAAGACCACGAACAAGATGGCTGGACCAAGCGCAGAATGACATGGACGCTAAAGGAGCGGACTGGCTACACGTGTGGGTGAGGGAGAAGTTTGGAAAGATTGACATGAATGGAAGAGGATGTGATGTGCCACATGACCCAAGGAGGTGGAAATGTCGAATGATGATGATGCACTCCAGATGGTCAGGTAGGTTTATGCCTAAATCTACACAACAGACATGTTCATGAATTTTGTTTTAAAACCGTATTAAATTGAAACATAATTAACTCTTTTCAATTACTAATTTTTACAAAGGAAAAAATGGTACCAAATAGCAATATTAAATTAAACATTGAAAGTAGAATAGAAGGGCAAGGCTTACACACTTACAAGAAAACTGTTGGCCTCAAAGTTCTCTTAAAACACAATGAAACACAGACTGGATTATGGCAGCCTAGCTAGAGGTTAATCATGGTCACAGGCGACAACAGAAGTTAAGTGACCATTATAAAACTTTAGCCATGCTGTCATAGTCCATTCTATGATTTACTTTCTTCTGCTGGATAAGGGGTCTGATGTACACCGAAAATTACATAATTATGTGATAGTTGTTGTAAACTTTTGAGGTCTGGTAAGTGTGTAGGCCTTGCTCTTCTATCCTCCTCTCAATATTTAATTTAATCATTACAAAATTATTTCAAAACAAATCTTCTTGTTTGTTAAAGCTAGACTTATTTTATGTTATTTCAAATATATATATATTTAAAAAAAATCTGAGTCATTTTTCATTTTCAAAACCTAAAATAATATTAATTAAAACTCTTTAATACATAATTAACTTTTATTTACTTACCTAAGTTTCATATTCAGTACACACACGCACACACACATAAATAAAACATATTAAGTGATTGCAATTGTTAAGTATGATGCATTTACTCAATAAAGTAGCAGGCAGGCTTAACTCTTTCTACTAAACTACAATGTAACCTTTTAGATAGCCCCATACATGTAATAAATCCAGTGGCGTACACTCTGGATATGCTAGTCCTGCGCCGCATACCCATGTTTATATGGACTAGTTTCTAAAGTCAATGTTGTTAGTGCAAACTGTGTAGATAGTAATGTTTAAATTGTGAATAAATAGACATGTATAATGTATCTATATATTATTAATTTGTAAACTAATATTTGTTCTTAATTCAAGAATATGGTGTTTTAAGTAATTATTACTCCAAAAGGGTCTTCTCTAGCTTATGAAGCTCAGGACCTACTGCTTGAAACTAGTAGGCAAAGCTAGAGAAGTTCTAATGACCTAGACCAATATCTATGGGATTGCAACACTCCCCCTAGCCGCTCATCAATATCACAATGATTTTATTTACCAAGCTAGTTTAATTCAAATAAATAAAATAAATGCAAATAATATTTGTAAAATAATCGTATAAATAACAAGCTTAAGATATGCAATAATTAAATACATATTTGATTATGTTCATGCATTTTAGGCACATGTATCATCATGAATTTGGCAAGCATCTGTACCATCATTTTAGATTATACACGGGTGCAGTGGGGGGTGGGGGAGTAGTGGGGAGTGAGGGGCTAATTTAACTGTAGTAGTTAGACTGTTTTTATTTTTTAGTATGAAGTATTTATTGAGTTTTAACCTTGTATAATTTTTTGCAGCATACATTATTTAATTATTAGTCATTGTGATTTTATATAATTATACATCAAGGAATCCCAAAAGTTAGGAGTGTAATTTCACCGTTTCAAAATGATTGACCAGAAAAAGGAAAAATAAAATTTATTTTTAGATTTAAATGTCCTAGCAATAAACCAATGATGTAGCGATAGAGAAATAAGCCCAATAGAAAAAAAATCTCCCCTTTTTTACTGTTATCACAGTTTACAGATATAAATAGCTTCTGGAGCATAGTTTGGATTTAATATATAGTTTTAGGCTCATAATTATTATTGCAACGAGAGTTTGATAATCCACCTTATTCCTCCCACCAAGTTTTGATGGACGCTTGATTCATGTAGTACTTAATTTTTCTCTTTATAAATATATTTTTTTACTTTGCGTATTGTTACCTGTGAGTCCGACACCTTAGCTCAGTCGGCAGTTTCCCTGCCCACTGAGCTAAGGGTTCCAGGTTTGATTTCCGGCATGACCTAAAAATATTATTGGTAAAATTTGGATTTCCCTTCTTATGGTGATGTTTGTTCTAGATTTAAGTCAAGTCATGTGCTGATATAATTACTTAGCCCAGAAAGTGCATGCTTAATACCTCAAATAAATGAAAAATGAAAATAATATCAGTGTGTATTTTTAATAACACTCAACCAATTTAATAGTGTATGTTACTCTTATACATCTTATACAATCAGAAGTGTGCTCATAACTCTTAGCCTTGACATTTAGGTATTGCGATGAACTGCAGTGTGCTGTGTTTTGATATGCCATTACAATGTGAGTGGATGATAATCTTCAGTAGTTTCATGTTTTGGTGTGTTTTGAGCATAGTTCTGATGTACTTTTATGAAGTCAGAATATGTAATAGGCTGTAATGGTGGATACTGAAACAAAGATATAAATAAGTCAAAAAAGAGAGATGACAAGAGTTGGGAGATGCGAAGTTTCCCAAGATAGAATGAGAGTAAGAAAAAAACTTGAATGTTTGAGCTCCATTGTTCTAAGCTAGAGGTACTCATGTTTAAATATTTCCAGGGGAAGCATCTCTTGACCTTATTGACCAACGGTGGTTAAGAGTCTTTAACCCCCGAATCCTCCCTGCAGCTTTTAGAGTACATCATACCTATTAATTTTCTCAGAATGCACCACTGAATCAATCAAGATATTCTTACACTGTTTTTAAACTATCATCTTAATCTCTAAATGGCTTTATCTGAATTATCAAATTATATATGTTGCAGGACAATAATTTTAACAATGTAAGAGGTTATAAGTTAAAAAAATGTGATCTTCAAGGCACAAAGAGGGCAGATGTGATGCAAATTACACTTGAACATGAACTCAATTAATTTAAATATTATTTTATATTTAAAATATTTTCTTTTAAAAAAAGTTAAATAAACAAAATTAAAAATACAATAATTAAAATCTACTATTTTTGATAGTTTATATACAGTAGATTCCTGATAGTTACCTCACTGGTCTAAGAGAAATGGTTTGAGAAGAGTAACATTTTGTATGCAATCGCTTTATAATAAGGATGTTAAACTCGATTCCTTATACCCTTGATTCTTACTAGTATTGAAAGAATCAAGAATAAATCTTAGCCCTTGAGTGGGCATGGTGGTATATTTACATGAGTCAGTTTTCACTGAACTTGAATGAATAATAAAGACAAAAGATACAAAAAAAAAGCAGAGTTAATTTAAACACCCCACAAAATAAAACTAATTGAATTATGATTTTTATTGTTGTGTAAGTAAATAGACAATTCCTTAATTTATGAGCTGAAACTTTTTCTAAAAGGGATATAATTTCCTATTATTGAAAAAGAATAATTGTTTAGACCAATGGTTCCCTGTTGGGGGTCCGCGTAACCTAACCAAGGGGTCTGTGGCACCGTTCATATAACAAAATCTAACATTTTATTCCACACTTCACATATATTTATTCAAAAATACAACAAAAAAAACTTCTCTTTACTTTTCCCTAAAGCTTTTTTTTTTCTTATGTATTTTTCTCATTTTGCTTTCCATTCAATACAAACACTGACGGGCCAGAGTGGGCTGATTTAGGCGGCTAGGCTCTTTTGATCCAAAATTAAAAGTTTTAATGGAACTGATTTGGACCCCTCTCAAATATTAAAAAAGTAATGGATGAAGTCCATTTTTCTTTAAAAAATTGAATGTAAAATATCATTTTAATACTTTATTCATGGAGAATTATGCGCTTTTCAGAACTAATGTCAATATATTCCATTCACGGTAGGTTTTTACCTGGATGACAGTTCGAAAATCATATGTTTAAGTTTTGGGTTGCCAACACTTGTAAAAGATCACAGTTTTGTTATAAATGTAAAGATCTTTAATTATCTATTATACATTATATTTAAAATAACGTGAACTAAAGTTTTATCATACTATTTCATTTTTTTAAATTTAATTTTATCCAACCCGAAACAATATTTTAAACATAATTAAAAGTACTTATTTTTCATTTTGAAACGTTACTGATTTTGTGTAATATAATACACACATCAATACCTTTTAATACAGGCATCGTATTTACTTGTAAAAGAGAAAATTGTCATTTTTTTTACATACAATAAATGATTTTATGATTATTTTATCATATTTTGAAATATTTAACTGAATAAAATATTTTCATCAACTGCGTGTCTGCATCATTGTAAAAAACTTGTTTAATGTTATGTTCAATCATATGGTTTAAATTCGTCAGTCGCCATCTTGAAGCAATGTTCGTTAGAAGTTTTTGTGAAAGTGATGTTAATATATGTTTAAGGGGAATAAAACTATAAATAAACTTTGTGTCCAACCTTAAATAAATATATAAATAATATTGGCCTAAATTGCTGTGGTTAACTATCACATTAATATATTACCAACTGTTTTCATTATAGTCATCCAAAGTGATAGATGTCAGCTGTTGGCGTAGTGATATATTAGGGATTACTTCTAGTAACATTTCAACCTGTCATCTAGGTAAACTTAGCCTGTGAATGAATAATAGATTACACCATAAGACTTATTTTTTCTTTCAAAAATCAACTTCGTAGTGTTTACCAAAAAAAGCCAGTGGCGCTAGCTCCCTCTACCCAATAAGAAGCTAGCCTTGCACAACACCTGTCACCAGGACTTTTTCGGTTAGTTGGTTTTGACACTGGCAACAAGGGGTTCATGGGGCAAGGGGTAGGTCATATATAAGTTGCTTGTGTGTATGAATATATAGCAGCAACACAGAAAAACAGTGCCGGTGATATAAATCTAGAGAGAGCAGTAATACAAATTATTAACAGCGGTAACATTTTTCTATAGAACGTTGTAATATATCAGTGCCGGTAAGAGAGAGGGGGAGAGAGTAGTAGTAACATACATCTACACACCACACGGTACTCAAAACACGGAACGTGTAATGTCACAGAAAAAATAATACGTAGTTCATCTAAACTGTATCATCTAAAATTATATCTTCAGTGCCGAAAATGAACTCATTCTAATACATCGTGTGCACTTTTAAAGGTTTTACTTATTTCATAAGTGTAAGAAATATAACTATAATTGGCACTCGATCATGAGGCTATAAATACCAATTATCTCATCAAATACCCAAAATCACAAATGGTTCTCGATCACGGGGCTATAAATACCAATTATCTCACAATATAAACTGTAATGTTTTAATTGGCGTCCAACATGGGGCAATTATATCACCGTAAATACCAAACCATTTTAATTAGTTTCTCAATCATGGGGAAATTATCAGCTAATTAAACAAAAACAACATAATTAGCACCCATCGCAAACGCATAGCACTTCAAATGGCACCCAGCCGCGACGCTCGATCTTCACATCCCTGAGGCATGAAAGGGACTCCACCGACTGAGACACACAGCACACTACCAAGAAACAAGTAGACGTTCCACGCACGTCACACCAAGAAGATCATGTCAGTCATAAGCCTTAAAAAAATTAATTCCCAATATACAAAAAACTTTGTTTTAATCTTGTAGATATATTGTTAATATTAATAATTTGTATATTTTGAAAGGGAGGATGGCGGATTCGAACCCAAAAGGGGACAGTTTCACTAATAGTGCTTTGATGAGACAGAGTAGGAAAATAGACCAAATAATCAGTTAGGCTTAGAAGATGAAGAAATAAGAGAAAGGGTCCAGGACAGGGTAGAGCCAGTTGTAGAGGGAGAGAGAAAAGATAAGGTAAAAAAGGACATGCAAGGAAATTTAATTACTGTAGAAAGTATAATAGTAGACCAGAAAGGAGATGAAATAATAAAGGAACAAACTATGGTGGAACCAGTGAGAAGTCTAGATCAGTTTATGAATTACTAAATAAAATGGATGAAACTAAACAGGAAATAATAGCAACTAATCAGAAAATAGATACTACTAAATAGGAAATAGTAGCAACTAGACAGGAAATAGATTTAAAAAAACTTGAACAAAATAATAAAGAACTAAGTACTAAAATTGAACAAAGCAAGGAGGCATGTGAGCATAGATTTTGTTATTTAGAGCAAAAATTTGACCAAGTATACATGGTTCACAAAAATTTGAGAGTACACTTAAATGATGTTGATAAAAAGTAGATGAAAGAGAAAGGGTAAAATAGGCTTTAGCAGAAAAACAAGACAATTTAAAAAGGGACAGTTCAAATTAATCGAACAGATCATAATAAAAATAAAATAGAAATAGTTGAACAGGAATCAAACAAAGGGTTAAAAGGAAGTAGAAATTAAGGTAGATAATCTTGACCTTCAAGTAGAACACACCAAAACTAATGTTAAATTAGTCCGAGACAACCTCGAAAAAGAAATCGATAAAGTAAAATTAGCATTTGATTCTCAACAGGATATGAATAACAATTTTTAATTACAAAACAAATTGATGGAATTGTCACCGAGGCGATACAAAAGTCTTCGATCCAGGAGGCAGTCAAAGAAGCACTTAAATTTTTGGATGCTTAATTGTAAAAAATTAAAGGTAAATTTAGATTAAAAAATTTTTAGTCTAAAGAAAAAAAGAACGGCGCTTGATCGCTCGCATTATAGGGCAAGTAGATATGTAGAAGAGAAACTTAAAATAATATAGATATTTTGTGAAGAGGGATTCCCTAGTAAGTAAGATAGTGTTTTTAAATGTGACTTAGGTAAATTTAACCTAAGGAATTACAGGTAGCTATGATCCAGCCAGAGATCGAACCACAGTCTAGCTAGCTCAAGTACTAAACAAAAAGGGAAAAATAAGGATAACTTTAATTATTATGTAACCATAACTACAACCTTAGTAACTGTAGTAAATATTTAATAAATGTAATCAAAATTTAAATAAAATGAAATATTCAATCCAACTTTAGCTATGGTAAGAAACACCTAAAAATAGAAATTGTTAATAAACATTTAACAGCAGCTTACGCAGCAAATTAGAAGTAATGCTTATTTTGTAAACTAAAGAGGTCCGTATTTGTTAAGGCCCTGCCTACCCTCTCTGGCGGTGTGTTGAGCTTTCAGCTCTCAAAATAGATGGCGTTGCATACATTATACAAACTGGTGAATTCCAGCCATCAGGTTGGCAGCATTACTGGTTTGTTTAAACAATTGAGAGGCTGGCTGACTATAACTGGTAATCAGCCGAGGCTGCAAGCAAACTATTCCTAGAACTGATAAAGATAAGAAGTGTAGTGCAGGACCATAAAGTGTGTAGGCGTACAAGTTGAACTAAACGTGTGATGATAAAACCTCAAGATACAATCATACTATCAAGCAGAAAAATTAGCCTATCCGTCCCAGCTAGCTAGACGCTTCTCTCTGGGGGTTCAAATCCCTGCTGAGAGTATTTTGGGGAAATGTTATTCAATCGTTTCCTTCTACTCTCCCACGCAAATGTGGATACATTTCTTTCATTAATTCTGCCTGTTTAGGTATGACTTAATTACGCCAGTGCGTTAGGGATAACTATGTTTCAATTTAGAGGAAGTGTACCCGCATTCGCGTGGAGAGAGAGTGGGAAAATATTTAGGAAATATCACCTGATCATGATTGAGCCATGATCTCCCAGTCATCGGCAGACTAGTCTACTGCAAGAGTGATGCCTTAGACCATGTGGCCACCAAAGTGGTATATTACCAATCCTCATGTCTAAAAATAGCTAGAGAGGTGGGAGGGAGCTTAAGAAAATTCTTCCGATCACTCACGGGAGGGAGGATCTAAAATCATGTAAAAAAGCCTCACGTAATTTAAGGATAGCTCCCTTGCAATAAAAACTATGGGCTATAGATACAAGGCCTAGCAGCCGGCTCATGTTATTGAGCAGAGTAGAAACGAACTTGGGTCATTGCTTTATAAATCACCTTTTTAAAAAAGTCTTGAACTATTTTTTTCAAATAAATATCTGTGGAGGGTAGTGATAAATAATACTGTATACTTATTTATCAAAGAAAAAATTATTTAAGATAAATTAAGAGATAACTCATTTTTGAAGATTTTGTCACTAACTATAATAAATAACCTATAGGAGAGAGTATGTAGCTTACGATTTTGTCGTACCATTTATTTGAGTTTATTAGTAAGCAGGTAAAATAAAAAATAACTAAAATTTAATGTGCTAAATTTGGCCACTGTGCTTTGATTAATTTTTAAACTTTAAAGGTTAAAGAAGCAATAAAATATTTAAAAAGTAGTTTCATTTCGAAGACTAGAACAATTCTGATTATAAATGTATGTTATTTTTATTACTGATATCACCGCGTCATACTACCTGTTCATGTTATACACACATATGATAATCTAATTGGGAAGTAATGAGGAAGGAAGCATTTGAGAGGTTATCTACCAGCATTTTTACTTCGGTAGATGGGGAAACCATTTAGGAAAAACTACCCTTAATAGACCCAACCAGGATTTGAACTCCAAGCGTACCACTATCAACAGGCCAATTTACTGCTGGAGTGACGCCTTAGACCACTCGGCCACTGAAGTGGGTATCTGTTATTTAATACGGTGTTTACAGTTTTCAAACATCTATAGGAATTTCAAACATCTATAGGATTTACACAATTTTCCAGAAATAAATGTTTTTGGGAATAATTTTTCATCCTATTTGTAGATTTTAACTTAAGTAATATTTCCATGGTGTCAGCCTGCATGCAAGCTATACCAATCGAGAGATTGCAGTATGTTGGCGAAGATAGTGCCAACATTTTCAGGTTGAAGGTGTCATGTGGTCAGCACAACGAACCCTCCAACCTTCTATCTCAGTTTTCTAGACTGAAGTGCTACTTATTTATTCAAGTATCTCCTCATTTGTCATCACAAGGTTGATTTTGGTTCTGTTTCAAACCCACTGCTTCGCAGACAGAATTGGAAGCACTGGGGATCGAACCTGGAACTTTAGGACCTGAAGTCAGTAAATCTAACCACTATACCACAGAGGCTGTTGGGTATCAACTACTTACTTACTAAGTGGCATTGGGAACACAAAAGTTCATTAACTTTAATGGTTTTAAATATATTTTACTTATCATCGACTCCATGTCGTAGTCAAGAATGCTAAAGCGCTATGACTGAGCAATGATTGCATAAATTAATCAGCTCTAGTAACTTTGCTAGTTCGATTTCCTGTAAAGTTGAAATTACTTAGTACTAGCGTGATACTAACTCGGCCAAGGCACAAGATATTTTGAACATACTATAAGTGTGTTACAGAGTGTTAGTAACATTTACTTCAGCTAAGAGCTTTTTTAGAAAAAGTACTTGAAACATCAGAATAATCGCTACATTGTTATATAGAAATATTTATTTGTATCTTAATTTTGATATTATTTCTACAATAAATAAAATAGTATCGCTACTCATCCAATGTACTTAAATTAGTAAATACAGATAGCCTAAACGCCAGTAATATGATACCATTAAACAAAACTTGCTCTTTATGACAAGCAATTAAATAATCAATTATATCTTTGAGTTTCTTTGTGCACCCTTTCTTCCATCGACCCATGCTTCACAAACTTGTTATTCACAAGGATATAAAATAATATTGTGTAAATACTTTTCCACCTCAAAATTTATACAATCCATTGGATCTTGTTCGAAAGCAAAAATAGTCACATTTTATTAATTATATAAAAATAATCATCATGCGTACTTATTGTTCGGGATTTGATACATTTCTTCTGAAAATAGCGCACAAACTGCGAGAATGCAACAGATTCAAATTAAAAGTAAACACATTTAACAAGCTTATAAACAAAAATTAACATATTCCCACTTTGGGTATCGAAAACTTCGTTCATTAATTTTTTGAAAAATAACTTATTCCAAAGTCAAATCCTAGACTGTAAAATAAATATAGTAGATAAAAACATACTGAGAACGTCTCCAAATTACATTTAGACTCAATTTTATTTAAAATAATTATGTTTGATATGAACAGGAATGTTTATTTTTATTTATTATAATAGTGGATTAAAAATTCAATGTACAGTAGTTTTCGTATAATCTGAATATTAACACTTATTATTTCAACGTGTAGTGCTCAAGAATGAGAAAACACGTGAAAGAATGTAGGATAGAATTGAAGAATTTTACATGTTTTACTGCCTCAGATAAATAAGGGCTAATGTAATAAAACTTTGTGTATGGAGAAGCATGTGGTTTTTTAATTAGAAAATAATGTATCACTAGAGTAATACTCTCATTGAAGTAAGTAGGGACCAACTATATTTATTCACACACCAGTTAAGACTTTGTGAGTATTTTAGTTCCTGAATATATTAAGAAGTTTATATTTAACTACACAAATTTTCATAATTGGACATTGGCCCTTCTTATCCCAATGCACATGATATTAATGTTTCTTTGACTCAAGAAGGTCACAGAGATTAGCTTAACCCTCCACTGCCGCCTGCATTCCGATACAGCAGGTTAGTCAACGCTTGCAAAACGATACTAGCTTGTAATAGGTAATGATCATATTAATGGCACCTATTATCAACTAAAATAGCTATTTGTAGAAGGAAAAGTTGTATTTAAAACTATGTATTCTTACTAAAGTGTCGACTTGCGAGTTGTTAGAGCTCAATATCGTCCTGATTATTGAAGCCAACCTAAATTTAAAAATATGTTTAAAAATAAAAATAAATTATTCCTTAAATAATATGTTATAAGCAAACACTCTAGCTTAATTGTACAAAGAAAATAAATAAATAAATCTATTAATAATTTTTGTTTTTCTATTTAAAATGCATTGAAATGGAAACATTTTAACAAAAATATTTCAATAACTATTTTCAGCATGGTTTGAAAATTCCATAAGAATTGTGAAAGATGTCCAGATATGTTACTAAAATTAATAAAAAACAACAATGTTGAATTATTAGATATTTTTTTAAAAATTTTTTTTGTTTATAACCGTGCATTTATGGGTAGGCTCAGCCTTAAGACACCCAATTCATTATGTTTCTTACTTCAACTCTACTAGTAAACATCTATTGTGGTCCCCCATGTTTCCAAAACAAGCTTGCAGATAAACATCTATTGTTCAAAAGAAAGAGAGGAAGTAGTTCAAGGAAGTTTACTCGGAAAGACGACGCATTATTTCCTTTAGGAGTAAGATTTCAAACCCGGTATATTTACAAATATAAAATCTTTTTAAGTTTAAAAATATAATTTCTGAACAAATCATATTAATCTCATTTGGATTGAAAATAGTTAAACACAGGAAATTCTATAAATCAAAATAGCTAATAATAGGAGAACAAAGTGTTGGAAATGGTATTACGACATCAATTAATGGCTTCTATATCTTGTACATATTTAAAATACAAAGCAAAATTGTTCATGATTATTGGTTTGTTCTTGTAATTAATAGTACAGATCATATATATATATATATATCATAGATAAGAGGAAATCAACAAAGTAAAACAAAACATTAAAGAACATTTAGAAGGCATCGCCTATCTTCTTGCAAGTCAAGGCATACCCACTAAAATGCTCTATTGAGTGGATGGAATTACTCAAGTCCCAACACGACGGTATGCTTATAGGAGGGGGCATGGACCCTTAGAAGCATGCGATAGAAGGTTAGGTGAGAGGTTGGTAAAGTATGTCAGCTGAAGGGGGCATAGACCCTTTTAAGCATGTGGATAGAAAATTAGGTGAGGTGTTGGTTATGCTTGTCAACTGAAGGTGCATGCAAGCACGCGAAGAGATTATAGTTTGAGCAAATTCTAAGGACATATATTTGTTAATTGTATATTAATATTTAGGTAAAAAAAATTAAGTTCAAGTTAAGATAAGATTATATCAACGGGGCAATTTTGAGCTTTATAAGATTTTAAATAGTTTCAATTAAGACAAATTTTTTAGGTTTGGATAATTATTTAGGTAATAAGGATCAAACTTAATTAGCAGATGATCTTGGAAATCAAAATAAATGTATCATTTCACTGATGGCGAATTTTGAGAGTGACAGTTAAAATATGAATCTCAATATTTGTGTGTGTGTGTGTGTGGGGGGTCATTTTAATTCAATTAATTACATTTTATATGAATTCAATAAGTATTGGCTAAGCCATTAACAGAATCACAGTAGTAAGCTGATGAGCTGAAAGATAAAATTTAAGATATCTAAAGAAATTAATTTAAATATGCACTTAAGTTAAGGTGAGTGGAAACATGATAGGCCAGTTGTGTCATGTTTTAAAGCATTTTTATATATAGGAGTTAAAAAGGTGTATTGGTTGAGGAGTTAAGGTGTATTCAGACATGGACTTAGCGATGCGCAAGCCATGCTTCAATTTTAATCAATTCTGATGAGTCCGGAAAACATCAAGGATCAGAGAGCAGGTATGATCAAACATAGTACTAGCCAGCACAGCCTATGAGTGATGCCAGTAACAAATGAGGCCAGGCCTAGGTTTTCCACCATTATTTGATAAATGAGCAACAGTAAATATGGATTAAAATTGACAGGTATTAAGAAAATTATAAAGAAGTTTAAAAGGGTAATCTGTGATTGCATGATGTAACAGCTAATACTAATGTAGTAAATTTTTAACTACAAATTCATTTTATTTAAGAACCTAAGGCAATTAGGCAACATTTAAAAGGTTCTAGTCAATAGATTTTTTTTTTTCACTAATGAGAAAGTAATTACCCAATTATAAAGAAAAAATCATTTTAAATATTTTATGGTAGTGTGACATAATTTCAAGCATACTATATATATAAATATTTAGCACCGCGTCTTACTACCCGTTCGGGTTATACACTTTAATTACTAATTACACTAATGTATTAGGAATTGGGAAGGTTGAATTAGAGGAAGTGAACCCGCATTTGCGTGGAGGGAGAGTGGAAAACCATTTAGGAAAAGCCACCCCCAGTTCACCCGACCGAGATTTGAACCTCGATCTCCCCGTCCTCAGCAGTTGAGCTTCAATAGGACAAGTGCGTTAGCCAACTACGCGACCGAGGTGGGTAAGCATACTATAAGATTCCAAGATTGTCTTCTATACATTTCAACCATTTTGAACACCAAAAGGTTAGGGTAATACAGTATATTTATGTTGCTCACACAACAAGTTGACATCAAGAAAGAAAAGTAGAAAGAGATAGAAAGTGAAAGTTAGAGGGTAAGTTGACCCTGAACCAGAGCAGCTGTGTCACTAGTCAAGGTAAAAGAAAGTGAAAGGGCAGTTAGACATTTGGTGAAGAGCCATGTTTCTTTAACAACTAAACACTATAAAAAACAGATGTTAATAAGTGGATTGAATATGTAATAATGTAATATATTTTGCTCAGATGTTAATAAAAGTTGATTGAAAATTTAATATGCCTTGCTCAATGGCAAGTCATTAATAGTTGTTCTATGATAATAAAATAAATGAAGTCACAGTAATAAATAATATTAATCCAATTAATAAAGAATTAAATTTAAAAATTGTGAGAAAGCGTGGCCCCATTTTCCAAATTAATTCAAGATAGCAAATAAGAATATGTAAGATTTTTTTAAAATATATATATGACAATTTAATTAAGTCAATTTATGTTTAAATTTATGTTGTATGGAAATTTTACCGTAGAGAATCCGGCGAACAATGATTGTTTGAATAATTAACACAGCTCATATAAATAACTAAATTTTATTAGAAATAATTGTTTTATCGATAATTAAACTAAACATTTTATAAAAATTAATTTTAACATTCACATTTTATTTTAGCATTTCAAAATTTAATTCAAACTTAAGGTACTTTGAGATACTTCAGCTATCAACTTATATTTATTTTCAAGATTTTACAGCATACGTTAATTTATATTTGGATGTATAAAATTTTTGAATTTAACTTAATCTGACCTAAACTTAAATAGAATGTGAATTACTCAACCAAAGCAATTTGTAATTTTGTTAAAAATTCTATGTTATCACTATTCTAAAAACAGTGCAACTAACAGTGCGACGATTTTTCAATGTAATAAGAAAAATAAGGAAAACAAAAATGCAACATTAAATAAATAATAAAAATAGAAAATTCTTTCTTTCCGTTTATTCATCAAGAAGATTGAACATTAAAAATAAAAGCAATCAATTGTGAAAACATATAAACAATATATCATAACTATTGCATTGTTATACAAGTAATTTTAAATCAATGTTTATACACCTATACAATTTATGTAACTTACACTTTACAAATTTATTCATTTTTAATTTTAATAATAATTAAAAGTAAAGTATGACATAGCTCTTACACAGTATGGAATTTGCTTATATCAAAATTCATTAAATTCTTTAAGATATAAGAAAATGGGGGTTGTTGTACTGATACTGATTTGGACCCCTCTCATATATTAAAAAAGTCATGGATAAAGTGCATTTTTCTTTAAGGTATGTAAAATATCCTTTTAATACTTCATCAATGGAGACTCACGCGCTTTTCAGAACTAGTGTCAATAGACTACACCATAAGACATTTTTTTATTTCAAAAATCAACTCTGTAGTATTTACCAAAAAAAGCAAGTGATGCTAGCTCCCTCTACCGAATAGGAAGCTACTCTTCACAACATGTCGCCAGGAATCTTTCGATTAGTTGGTTTTGACACTGACAACAAGGGGTTCAAGAGGCAAGGGGTAGGTCATTTATAAGCCGCTTGTGCATATGAATATATAGCAGTAACACAGAAAAATTGCCACTGATATAAATCTAGAGAAAGCATTAATACAAATTATTAACAGTGTCGGTAATATAAATCTACAGAACGTTGTAACAAAACAGTGCCGGCCACATAAATATATATAGTAGTAACATAAATCTACACACCACACAGTATTCAAATCATGGAACGTGTAGTGACAGAAAAATAATCTGTAGTTCAACTAAACTGTATCATCTAAAATTATATCTCCAGTGCAGAAAGTGAAATTATTTTAATAAATTGTGTGCAATTTCAAGTCATACTTATTTCATAAGTGTAAGAAATATCACTAAAATTGGCACTCGATCACGGGGCTATAAATACCAATTATCTCATCAGACACCAAGAAAATTTTAATTGGCGCTCGATAACGGAGCTATAAATACCAATTATCTCATCAGATAACAAGAACATTTTATTGGCGCTCGATCACGGAGCTATAAATACCAATTATCTCATCAGATAACAAGAACATTTTAATTGGTGCTCGATCACAGGGCTATAAATACCAATTATCTCAAAATAAATTCAAGAACACTTTAATTGCCGCCCAATCGCGGGGCATAATAATTCTGTATCGTAATAATTGGTATTCAATCACAGGGCTATGAATACCAATTATCTCATATCGTAATAAATGGTGCTCGATCATGAGGTTATAAATACCAATTTTCTCACAATCTAGCAACCGTATTGCCTTAATTGGCACCACAACGTGAGCTGAGAACACTTTAAAGTCATGTGTGTATGTATGTGTATATATCACCGCACTACCTGTTCATGTTATTCACATACATGATAATTACTCTAATGGGTTAGGGATGAGGAAGGAAACATTTTAGAGGTAAACTAACTAACCACATTTACGTGGGAGGAGAGTGGAAAACCATTTAGGAAAAAACACCCTCAGTAAATCCCCAACTAAGATTCAAACCTCAATCTCTCCATATTCAGCAGAGTGGTCTAACACAAGAGTGACATCTTAGACCATTCAGCTACTGAAGATGGTCAAAATGTAATGTTGTCTTTTACTTTTACAGAAAAAATTTAAATAAATAGAGTGGTTTTTAGAATAAATAAACAATGTAGATATTCATACACTCAAAAACATAGTTTGTAAATAATATTGTGGATATTTTAAATGTTTAGTCATTGTAAATTTGAACTAAGATGTGTGTGTGATTATTGAATTAATTATGTAATGTTTAATTTAGGGTTTAAGGCAAATATTTGGTTGATCCTTAAAACAACTGCTAGAAAGAGAAATTTTTTTCAGCTCTGAAAATATAAGATTTTAACTGTTCTTAGAATGTTAAAAGTAGAAATTTGTTAAGCTGTCAGCTTAGAGCTTCTTGTGTTTTAGAAGTCCTTTGAGAGAAATGTTTTGTTGGCGGTTCTGTCTTGTTCTTCTTTAGCTCTAGTGGCTAGACTGCTCTTGCTAATGCCCAACCTAGGAAGTCCTCGGTTAAGACCTTCTAACAGAGTGCATGCTTTGCACACTGGCTGACTAGTTAAAAAGCCACAGCGAGGACACTTGCCTCTAACAGCTAACCGCACACCTTCATGCACTGACAGTTGTTCACCTACAATCAACCGACACACAGTTTTTATTAGAAATAATTACAAGCTAGACACTTTTTATCGAAACAAAGAAAGAGTCAATCTGAGTTGCTCAAGTAAGTGAGTAGACAATTAAAGAGAATTTACATTATTTAGAATAAGTAAACTTAACTACTTCAAAGATTGCAGGTGTAGGTTGTGTAAATTGACAATAGAAACCGCATAAAGGACACCAAATATTAGTGCTTTGGGGGCGTCCAAGTATTTAAGGAGTAGGAAGATTGGAGCTTTGTCTATTTTTTTAAAACTAGGGAGGAGGAGAGGTCAGAAAAATGCTTAGCTACATAATAGAAAGAAGGGCAAAAATGGTACAGTGACCCAACCACTCCAAATGAACACACAATAACTAAAAGTGTCGAGATATGGATTCAACGACCTTGGTCATTAGAATAAAAGTAGTTTAGAGGTTTTTAAAACTATAATAATTAATATATTTGCTTATAATACTTTTTTTAATCTTTTAAGTAAAGTTTAAATAAAAAAAATTATAACTCTTTTAAATTTTACCTGTTTAGTGCACTACATTTAAATTCAGTTTATAACAATATCTATTGTAAATTATTTCACAACATTAATTTACACCACTAAATTAATAATTACCAGCCATTTATAAATTGCATAAAAAATAATGGCTATTCCTGTAAACAAATTACAAAACAAGTTTACAAATATGATGTAAGCATGACGTGGTTGGAAGGAGTGAGGGGAGTAAGCGGTTGCTTATCTGCTCTTACAAAAAAAAGGGGGGTGGGGGTTTCCAAGAAGCCAAAGAAAATGTGCTTACTTAATACATGAATGCCCCCTGAGATGAAATGTGTTACTTGGGGTTAATTCAAATAAGGAAAGAAAAAAAACCAAGGGCACCAAATGGTTGAATTTAATGGTCATTGAGAAGAGGATTTTTAAAAAATCTGCCAAAGGGCTTTAATAAGAATTGAAATAATGATAGGAGTGCAAGACAGGGCCATAAGAAAAATATACTTTCCCAAAAGTTAGTCAAAAATACTGAACTCTATAAACATTAGAGATTATTCTAAGATATTGTCATCTTTAGACCCAAGTACAGTGCTGTGTATCTAAAATAAACTTATTTATTTGTATTTAGCTTTCACTGCTCATACAGTATACGTAGTTGATGAACAAAGATTTAGTTTAACCCAGTGGTTTTCAGCCTTTTGCAGGGTTTAACACAAACTTTTGTTTCGCGACTGCTTGGTAACATACAAGCATTACATTTTTTTCACTGTCTTCTTTTAATTACAGTAGTGGGTTAGGTATAATTTAGAGAAACTGTACCTTTATTATCGTAATCTGTTTAGGATAAATCCCCCCTGTACACCCAGACGGAATTTTAATCCTGACCTCCCTGTCGCCAATAAACCAAACAAGTGTGGAGTTAGTCAGCATTTCCACAAATACTTTTTTGTTGATTACTATAGATTAATAAAATTTTATAAAACATTCTAAAAATGGTTAAAAGTAAGGAGTGGATATAATTAAAAGTTAAGAATTAGATATATTGCTCTCAAAATATATATGAAAATTAATTTAAATTAATAAAATTGCTAAGTTGCCTCATAAAGCGAAAAGAGGTTTTCTTGATTGAGATAAGTTGGATAGATGTGATGAAGTGATGTTGCAAGACAAAATATATGATTATGATTTACTTCTAGTAAAAAACATATGTATGAATACGAACATTAAACATAAAACCAATCATTCATCATCAGCTTGACTACGTATAAGTTGATGAAAAGTCTAAATAATATATAAATGCATGGTCAGAAAGTTGTTACAAAACTTAGAGAAAAACTATATAGTCTGTACAAAACAATTTATTAAGTTCACATAAATAATTAATTAAAATGTATAAAAAATGAATTTATAGGTTAGCACTATCCAAATGAGTTATAATGCATTCATTAAATATTATTGTCCAAAGACATTTAAATATAAAATATATAATTTAAAAAAACTGTTAGTTGAAACAAGAATTAAGGTAAAAAGAATATAAAATTTAATTTGGAGGTTAATGTCTGCCAACAATTTTAGATGAAGTAGAGAATGTAGTGAAATATTACAAGCCTTATCTGTTTTTTCCCATTACGCCTTATGTATATCCATGGTTAATGAGTCATTGAGTGAAACACTAGGTGTTGAAAAGACTGCGAGATGTTAACTATAAATTAATGTTTATATCAATGCAAATAAGATGTCTCAAAATAAAATCATCAAGCCCGGGGGATAGCTTGAAAGTTATGCTAGTCTAAACACAAGACTGCTACAGTAAACTAAGTCAGCAAGCACACTGCCAGAGTTGTATAGGCAATATAAACTTTAGCAATTACTTAACAATGTTTGTAGAATTCAATGTAAATTATTATTTAAGATAAAGATAATAAGAAAGATTTTATAATGTGATAATAAACTTTAATGGTTAATCAAAGAAGGTTAATTGAAGTGGGAATTGTCAATTTAACATTAACTTAACAGTTATATTAAAAAAAACTAATGTTTAATTTAAATTATTATATAGAAAGAGACATTAAATAGAAATAAGTTAAAAAATGTCATCGATTAACACATAAAATAACAAACACTAAAAAAACACATTAAAATGTGAGTCATTAGACAAGTGAACATGTATTACATTAAAATTATATAGTTTAACCAGACTATATTTACAGATTGTTCATGACTGGGATGATATTAAATTTTAAATTATACAATTGAAGCAGTAAATAGAGTAAGTTGAATTGGAAAATTGACAATATTGAATAGTTGAAATTAAAAATTTTAAGATTATATTATTGAATTCTATTTTCTTATCTGAGTCCCTTGCTCCTTTTGCAGGATTCGTAGAGAACGCCCGTTATTTAGTGATGTTACATGTTTCGACGCTCTATGGCATCATCCTTAGACTAAATTAAAGAAAAACAAGAAACGCAACTATTTATGGTTCAAGTAGAAGGGCGTTGGCCAATATAATAGAAACAATTTAAAAAAAGAAAGGATTGACATGAAAACTAAACCACTGCGAAGAATGAAATATCATGCTTACCATGAAATATAGCCTGAATAAGGTGTTCTAGTTGAAACTAGAATACAACTGAGAAAATATGAACGGTTGTGTAATTGAAAGTTAAAATGTGATGTTATAGACTTCTACCAAGTCATAGATAATGTGAATATTGTGAAAGGGGGAACTTACGGTATTGAAAAAAGTTAAAATAGATAGATGAAAAGAGTTACGTGTGGAAAGGAAAAAGAAAATATATTGAGAAAAGGAAGAATGGAAGGTCCAAATCTTCTCGACACTGGCCCGAACAGGTCATTAACTACTGTGTAACGATGTTCCAAACAAAGAATATGCAACACACTACAACCTAGTAATATGGAGGTTGTCTAACTCACCAAGGCTCACCAACTCTCACCAACTTTCGCCAAGTCCGACCGATGCCTCTCCCCGTCAAATGGGACGCACGTACTCGCTGCGACGCATCCACTCTCCTGGCTTGGGCAACTACGACTGACCGAGGCGCGAGCCAAATCAGAACCTCAAACTCCAAAAGAAAATACTGTTGCCAACTTGACTTGGCAAACATCCGCCCCTGGAATGTTCCAGCTTAGCCTGGCAATTACTGGTACCTCCGCATTCGTACCAGAGCGCTGTTCTCTACCCTTCCTTTGTTCTATGTGCCTCCCCTTCTCCCCCCCCTTTACTGAGAACTTGTTTGTATATAACAACCGCTGTAACTTCATAGGTCACTCATTGTATCACTGGCTTTACCAGGTGAGGGCGCTTGATTGAAATAATATTAGAGTAAAATCTTTCAAAATTCTCTTTGGATCTTAAAATGGGGAGGGAATACTTTTCCAAATTACTGTTTGGCAATACTTTAATATATTATTAATGGGGACCTTTTATTTTGATCTGGCGTGGCTGGTCCACGATCAAATGTTGGTAACTTTCTGGGGAGATTCATATTTTGCTTAGTTCTATTTATTTACGGTAGGCGCGCCCGAACCTGTATTCTGGTTCATCTATGTAACATTTAATATTGTCTAGGGTAATTTTTTGGGGATATGAGTTTGTTTAGAATTAGATGCATTTTGTATAGGATAGTTAATTTATGTTATAGGCGCAACGGGAGATTGGGCAACGTGTTATACTTCTTCGAGCATTGTTATTGGTTTAGGCTATTTGGTAATTTAGGATAGGTCTCCAACGGTCATGGTTGGGACTTCAACTTATAATATTTAAACTAACTAATTATAATATTTTTTATAGTTATGCGAGGCTATGTTTTACGAGCTTTTTCTTGTTAAAGTTGATTATGTATGGAAGCGCGCTTGGGCGCAAAATTTAAATGTTCATTTCAAACTATCACTCTACGTTCCTTTTGTAGGACAAGTAATATATTGTATGTCATGACGGCTTAGTCTGCACCTTGACAGACTAAGCGAAGGCTGGTTAAGCCATTAATGTACTCATCATTCATTTTATCATTGTAATTTATCAAAAATAAAAAATGTTCCTCTTGTGACCTCATGGTTATTATTTTTGGGGCCCACTTCCTGACCTCTGTGTGAGCGTCACAACTGGATGGAAGGGCAGGAACATAGGTTATTTTAATCTAGTATGTTGAGGAAGTTTTCTTTTTCGTTTTTTTTTTAAATATAACTGTTAAGTTAATGTTAAATTGACAATTCCCACTTCAATTAATCTTCTTTGATTAACCATTAAAGTTTATTATCACATTATAAAATCTTTATTATCTTTATCCTAAATAATAATTTACATTGAATTCTACAAACATTGTGTATCTGCTTCCTTATTACCATTTCATCATGTTTTTTAAGAAAATTACTTAACAGTTTTTTAATATAATTTTAACAGTTACATTTTTATTGACATTCTTCACCTTTCTTTAATCTTTATATGAACATGCAATCTGCGCAACAACCACTAGGCTGGAAATCATTGGGTTAACCAAATGTTACCAACACACATAAACACATTATATAAATGTAGAGCTACAAGAAAAGAGAAGTGCAGGTACCTGAGTGTATAATATCAATGATGCTGGTGGGTCGTATCTTCTCTAGATCTTTCAAGAACGCCCTGGCATGACCTCGATAAGCATTAGGAGCAAACACACACTCTGTGGAGAAGTAGGTCAGTTTCTTGAAGTAGGCATACATCACTATCTCCTTCTCATAGGTGTATTTAAGGGGTTTACAACGTGGGATGGTACCTTCAGAAGCCTGTGAATCATCAAATATCAGGCAGTTAAATGAGTTAAAACTAGTCTTGTACAAATTCCGACATGAAGCCAAGGGAGAGGCGCTCCTTAGAGGTTTGTTGACTCTATTCCTCAGAAATCCAACTAACAGTATAATTATAGTGCATCCATAGTTAGAAGGTTGGTATCTGAAAGCTAGCATAAGATTCTTTATTGCAAACATTGAATGAAAGTGACTAGGTTATTATCAACATGAAATAATTAATATTTACTTACTAATACTATATTATCAATAAGAAGTGTTATCAAACGAGTCAAATATTACGTCTTTAAGGATTACCATATAGTTGGTGGTTTCATAGAATTTTTAAAGGGCAAAATATTGTAATAAAACTTAATAAAACATTTTTTTTTGTGGTTGTGGCAACAAGAGATTATAAAACATAAAATAATTAACCAAAGAGTTATTTATACTCACACTTGTACCTTGTTATGACTGGGCACCATTAAAAAAAAGTTTTTATAACAAAGAAAGAGAGGTCATACAAAGTATTAGTATCAAAATAAAAGGTTTTATTTTGTAAACAGCGTAAAAACGGACCACCTCGACAGTTTGAATTACATCATTAACTTCCCTCGTTTTGGCTTGTTCGCCATCTTGATTTCAGAAGAACAAGCCACATTTTAGAAGTTCTTGTTTGTAAAGAATATTTTAAGAGAACCAAAGACATGCTTAATTTAAACAATCATTTGAATAAGATTGTGTTTTAATAACATGAAAACAGTTTATAATTTAGAAACAAATCGTTTGTTTGTGTGCATGTTCTGACTGCCAAAAGTAACAACAAATCATAATATGGTCTTGCAGCTCATATGGTTCAACAAATGGATATGGTAATTTTTCCTAGCTGTTAGATACTGCCTCTCATACTGTGGATCTATAATTAATATTTTATAAAACATTCTAACTGAATCTTTTGTAAGGAGTAAATGAATATAATAAGAGGCAAGACTTAGATTTTGTCGTTAATAATTTACAAAGGTATGAGTTCAAATATATTTAATTAATAAATTGAATATTGAGGATAAATATTGTTATGATTAATCCTTTACAAATTGTTTATACCCAATTTTATCTGTTTTCCCTTTAACACACTTTGATATTTAAAATATTTACCTTGACTATATTTAATATAGTATGAGTCAAATTGGTCAAACTAACAAACATGACATAATACACAATTGATTTACAACAAATTTTTAAAGAAAGTGAAAATAAAACATATCAAAACAAGTTAAAACATATCTATTCAAAAGTTGGTGATTGCTTGGATTGTAAAAGTAACGGGAACAAAAATCTCAGATAAGACTTGGATAGTTTTTTTTATAAAAAAATATAGTTAAAATATTTTAAGGAAATTATGTGAAAACTGCAACTTTTACAATCCGAGCAATCATCAACTTTTGAATAGATATGTTTTAACTTGTTTTGATATGTTTTATTTTCACTTTCTTTAAACATTTGTTGTAAATCAATTGTGTATTATGTCATGTTTGTGAGTTTGACCAATTTGACTCATACTATATTAAATATAGTCAAGGTAAATATTTTAGATATCAAAGTGTGTTAAAGAAAAAACAAATAAAATTGAGTGTAAACAACTTGTAAAAGCGTTAATCACAACAATATTCATCCTCAATATTTAATGTATTAATTAAATTTAATTGAACTCATACCTTTGTAAATTATTAAAGACAACATCTAAGTCTTGACTATTATTATATGTATAATTAAAGTCAAGAACCACATTAAAGACATTTAATGGATAGTATGCTATTATTGACTAATAAAATAATATTATCTATGAATTTTTTTAGTTTGTGCTACATACAATGGAAGCAGACATACAAGATATTGTGTTGGCTTAAGCCGGCTATTTTTGTGGCCTGTGATGTCACCACCATTTTATACCACAACGTCGATAATATGAATAAGTGATCTGGTCACTTTCCTTCCCCTTGAAATTAAATCCTATATTTGTGCTTTTCCCTATTCTTTTGTATTCACTTGTCCTTGTCACAACAATAATAATAAACAATTATGATAATGATTCTGTGCTGTGTTAAGTTTTTTGAGAGTGAATATAAGTAGAAGTAAAGCACAATAGATTTTCCTTCTGGTGATCCCATTTGAACTCAAGGATATGAATCAAGTTTAAACAATTCACAATTTTCTTCATAACGTAGATTAGAAAATTTCTCTTTTGTGTAGATGGTGTGAGTTTGTTGGAATTATTTAAATTAGTGATTTAAAGATATGTATAGAAAAATAGTAGACCCATTTTTGATACAAAGCCAAGTTATTTGTTGTTTTGTGAAAGCTGTTTCTTTGTCTTGTAGTGAAGCTATAAATGAAGGCACTGAGTTAATCTAAAAATAAAAAAGCCTAGCTTATTAGTGTAAGTAAACTGAATGAATATTTAAAACAATGGGAAACAGTTAACACTTCTCCAAATTATTCTTAAAGTTATTTTGTAGTCAGAGTTAGAATAATTTAAATGATTTAGTGAAAATATTTTAAATTATTAATAATTTTATATTTGTTATATTAGACCTAGATTGAAGATTGATTTACATGCCAAAAGTAATTACCTTAAATTAAAGAGACACATTTTTTTTCTGCTTAGACACAACCCAATCTATTTATTATGATAATCTTCCTTTGTTAAAATAGCCTGCTTATAAGCGTTCACAAAATATTTATTTGTTGTTAAAAATGTAATACAGGTAGGTTAATTATAGTCATAATTTATTGCTAATTTTTTTATTTGAAATAAATAATTGTTTAGTTAAGAAAATATTATATTTGCTGAATTTGTAAAAAGTTTGTGATATTTACAAACTTAAAATAGAAGAAGCCCAAGAACTCGTGTTTGGAGAAAGATAATTAATTTAATTGAAAAGAGAAATATATAAAATTTACAATTGAGGAGCTCTCCGGAAAATGTGCTCATATGCCCTTTTCCCCAAAATTGCAATTTTATATTCTTCAGTTTTTCCTCTATATAGTTAATAATAATAATAATAATAATAATAATAATAATAATAATAATAATAATAATAATAATATTTAGCACCGCGTCTTACTACCCGTTCGGGTTATACGCTTTAAGTACTAATTACGCTAATGGATTAGAAATTGGGAAGGTTGAGTTAGAGGAAATGAACCCGCATTTGCGTGGAGGGAGAGTGGAAAACCATTTAGGAAAAACCACCCCCAGTTCACCCGACCGAGATTCGAACCTCGATCTCCCCGTCCTAAGCAGTCGAGCTCAACACGACAAGCGCGTTAGCCAACTACGCCACCGAGGCGGGTCTCTATATAGTTTAAAATAAAATATTAACTTCTTATCTCACTCATGTATGGCAGAGAATTGCAAGTTATTGACCCTTTCATGACATTTGAAACATTCAAAATGCTTTTCTCACAATCAAAATTAATGACAGCCACCCCCTTTCCAAAGAACTCAATTGAGAAATAATAATAATCGTCGTTGTCATCATGCAATGTGGTGTAGTGAGGGAAAAAAATGTTAATGTAACTTGTGATATAACAATTCCATATAGATGATTATGTATAGCTACTGTGGTATAGTGAGTACACCTATTATGTTTTTTTTGTCCCTTTAACATCTCTAAAGAGTATGGCATCTTAAGTCATCTCTTTGTGAAATGTGTTGTAGTGTGTGCGACATCATCAGTCATCAATAATTTGTAATGCATTTAATTTAATTTTTAATTTAAATTAGATCACTCTCAGGGAGGGTTTAAGTAATTGATTAAAGTCATGCTTAAGAGGTTAAATGGTGACCTGGCAGTCTAGGGGTAGGTGTCAGACTTCTGTGCCGGGGCTCAATCCTCGGTCCCAACACAGATTTATCTGATTACCAAACCCTTCCTTCACCTCTGACAAGACATCTTGTGAATGTGGGGAATGCCAGGCCTCCACCGTGGTTCGGATTCCACGTTAAACTGTAGGTCCNTCATCTCACAATCACCCTAACATTACACATTAGCGTTAGTGCGTATAACCCGAACGGGTAGTAAGACGCGGTGCTAATAATAATAAGAGGTTAAATATGTTTGAAATAAATTCAAAACATCAAACAAATGAATTAAAATAATTGCAAAGAAATAAATGCACTAAAATATTTATAAAGCCACTCACTTAAATTATATATTTGGCTAACTTAATCAGTTCAAATATCTTGACTTTTAAATAATAAATATAGAACTTTAAAATGAAATGGTGACAAACTTTGGACCTTTCAAAAGAAGTCTCAATAGTACTCACAGTAACAATGGCAGTACACCTCTGTAATCTAGCAATATCTCCTCTTAGAATATTCATGAGGACTGTTTCCGCTATGTCATCTGCATTATGTCCTGTTGCAAGACAATCCACATCTAACATCATCACACCACGATCCAAGGCTTGTCGTCGAAAAACACCACAAAAAGTGCAGTTGTTTTTACGACCAATCTATATACAAATAACAATGGTTATAAAAGTGTTTCAACAAAAAAAAATTAAGTTATTTTAAAATAATCTGTGGATTTTAAAACTTGATGGCAGTAACCAAAGTGACCCTAGACCATCCACATGGATACACCAGATCCACAGCCTCCAAATTAAATGTCTGCTTTGTTTGGGAGAGCTTGAGTCCTTCAACATGGGAATTACCAGGTGCAGTCCCCAGTGGCAATCATGCTATCAAGAAGCATTTTCTTAGATAGCTAATTATAAACATGGTTTTACCAGAGCGAAGACACAACTATCCTTTTTGAGTCAATCAGCCGGCTTCTACAAAGCTAAGTTCAGGTAGCGACCCCACATCACTGCTTCACACAATCCAACCTCACAATCTAACTTACTCAGACTGCAAATTACAATGGTCCCTTTTTTCTGTCCAAACAATTGTTTGGCGATTGCCTGGTTGTAAACAATCTTTGAGTACAGTTATCTAATAACATTTTAATAAAAAAGGAATGACAATGCTATTCCAACCATGTCTCTTCTATATTGTTAGTGGGGATTTATACAATGTAGGCCAGTCGACTGTAACTCGTGTTGTGAAGAAAATCTCCATTCTGTTTCATTATATTTAATAGAATTAGACTATCTCATTGAATATCAAAAATTCAAGTGCCTCATACACTAAAACATAGAAAAATAAGCTAAATTTAAATTGATAGGGTCAAACCCTATATGTGGAATTAAATAATATTCCTTTTTCTAATGCAAATAACTTTATAAACATTATATTTCTAACTACCCTTATAATAGGAACTTTTATATCTATCTCATCTAATTCTTGATGAGGTATTTGAATAGATCTAGAAATTAATTTATCATCATTTAATCCTTTAATTTATACAACCAATAATTTATTATCATCTGAATCTACATTAAAATACTTCTCGATTCAAACTAGTGCATCGGTTATTTTAACTGTTGTCATAATATTATCAATTAAATCAATAACTGTGTAAATTAATTTTAACAGTTTATCTCTAATAATAATTTTTTCAGCTGTAATAGAAAGAATAGGAATCACCCCATTTCACTTTTGATTCCCCGGAGTCAGAGAAGGATTAACCTGAATAAACTGTTTAATTTTAATAACATGGCAAAAAATTGCACCCTTATTTATTATTTCTCATTCTTTAATAATATGAAAATACTTTGTAGTAATATTCTCAGTATGAATTGGGGGTTTAAACCAAACATCTCTATGTAAAACTTGGCTTATTCATCAATTGGGCATTTGGGTTGAATATTAATTGCTATAATAGAAAGATAATACTTATCAGCTTCTGCTTATCAATTTATGTTAAAATAACATCTACTATTGTGATAATTTTATATTTTTCACTATTTAACTTCTTAAAAAACTTCCATAATTCACTTCTAGGAGGTTCCATTTTTTAACTAAATTGCCGTTGATATAATCTATCACTTGAGTTGAATGAATTCATTGAGCTCTACAAAAGCTTATTTTGTTTAGTTTGTGATTGAATGCTAGAGTTTCTTCTTGCTTGTTATGCAGAAAATAAGTTAAAATTAAGAAACGGTGTTATTTATTCTTCCTCCACAGTCCACACAAGTCCCAGCATGAAGAAAGATAACAAAAAGGTTTTTTCTTTCGATACCGAAGTGTGAATACTAATATCAGTAAAATTATCAGAAAAAATTATTGAGTAAAAATAATACTTCTATAAAAAGGAAAATATGAATATTAGTAAAGTATCAATACTTTTTCAGAGTTCTAGTGCCATAGATATGCTTCATAAATAACACAAAAATATTGTCATTTATAAAACTAAGGGCCAATTCATAGTCTAGTCTCAGGAATAAACCATTAATCCAATACTAGAATAACAAACAAGCAGTTACAGTCAAATGGGGAATTGGATGACTTCAAAATCCAAACTATACATGCAACCCCAAATATCAAATAATAACTAGTAAAGCATTAACTGTAAATTGAAATAAACCAATTGAATTTTTTCTTAATGTTTGTAAATTAATTTTGAAATTTAGCTAGTGTCATTGAAATAAACCAATTGAATTTTTTCTTAATGTTTATAAATTAATTTTGAAATTTAGCTAGTGTCAATAAAATTAATAATTTCATTAAAATGACTATTTTTAGATAGAAACAATGTATTAATTTAATTAGTAAAATAATACTTTTGGGAGGCCTTTCCTATGCTTTCATTTGAAATGGTATTTTAATATTCTGCTTCTAATGTCTTGTTTGCAATTCATGCTGGAAAATCATCAGTTACTTATGTAATTTAAAGCTCCTAGCACAAGGTAAAGAACCAAATGTATTGTGAGCTTCTGAAATACAAATAACTTGTTCTTCGCCTTATGTTGTCTAACAGAGACTTATAAATTATGACAAAACTAGCATTTTAATCAAGTGTCTAAAAGAAGTGAATGAGTAACCAATGAAAGTATAAAGTTCTTAATATTGACAATAGCGCAGGGCTTATAAAACCGCCCAAGGTTAAAAAAATTGCATTTTATTTGTTTTAAATATAGAAGATTCAAAATGGGATGACTTTTAACCAATCAAATTAGTTATAATGATTTATGCAATATTGATATAGAATATTATAGTAATACAAATTTATCGTTTTAGAAAAACTAGCAAAAAATTATTCTGCCATTTTTTTTATCAAAAGTATTAAAAAACTAGTTAAAAAAGTGTTCAAATGTGCTTTTAATTGGCTCATAAACTGGTAAAAAAATATCCCAATAGTATTTTTTTCTAAAGATGTTATTGCATAATTCTTATTTATGTTACATTAAAAAATAATTATAGTCCACCTGTTTGACAATGGCATCCATTGTCCAACCATACAACTCTTCATAAGATAAAATTTTCAGGGGCATGTCATATTCATCTCGGTTCTGTTTCACAGTTTCCAAGCTGTCATCACGATAACCTATATCAACATTAGCATTGATTATGTGAATACACTCTTACAAATGGCATACAGTACTTAAAAATAACATTTCTGTTTCAGTGCAACCTTGATTGGAACTCATTAGCTAGCAACTGTTTAATCACATGAGGTATATTATATATCCAATAATAATTAGGCTAGTTTTATATATAATGAGTTATTAGCATCTGGAACTTGTTTATTGGAATGAAACTGTATGGATGTTTAACTAAAATATAAACTAAAAATCACTAGAAGTGGGAAACTACCATTTCCTATATAGGCACTATTACATTCCTATTACTTTCATTTAATGCTGCTTTAATACTGTAAGAAATGTACAAATTTTACACTAATCTTGCTAGAAGATTAAGATTACTTTTGAGTTCAACAACTGGATAGTGGAAAATCATTAATTGGTCAGACCTTGAAAAAAAGGGTGGACATATACAATTTATTTCAGGTTTGTTGATCGACATATTCAGGGATAGGCTCTATATAAAATGCTGTGACACTGTTCTTAACTTTTCTGCCCCACCGGGTGGACGATATTTGTTTTGTTGCTATTTAACTATTTTAATAAAATATAAAAATGCCACTAGTTGTGATGGCTATTTAGAGCACTCTGGAAAATGTAATGAACTTGGAATGCTGTGTTTTGTAGACCATAGTTAGTAAAATAAAAATAAATGTCATTTATAAGTATAAAATACATTAGCACATTTTATTCATTGGAATTATACATACGTTGATAAAGTTTACATATTAACAAAATAAGAAATGATCACATGAAATATTGCAACTCTCACATAAAGGAAAAACTGAACACACCACACACACATGTTGTGTGGTCTACTCAAAAGATCAACTGCATCTCACTCTAAATTAAAGTACAAACTGTATAACTCCTGACACATACACACACATGCATGTGTGCACAAAGAACATCACTTAAGTAGCAATTTCCTTTCCCAAAACTCCCTATTTACATTATCAACAACCAATCATTGTGTTATTATTAGTCATATAACTTAGCGCAAGAAAGAGATACAACATGCCACTTATAAAATCGGATAAAGACCGTTGTAATGCAACAGTGTAATGAAAAGCAAATGCTTTGGACGTCAGACTAGCATGCTGCTGTAATATTAGCTTGTAATGTTAATATCACAATGTTACTAACCACCACAAATAAGCCTATACACATAGACATCCAGCATTATTAAATATCACAATTTTACTATATCTTATATAAGTGCTCTACTCACTCGTATCTTCCGGACTAGCGTGACTTTCATAATCAGCCTGTCCACACCAAATCCTAAAAAGAAGAGAAGTCCTAACAAGCTTGAATGATGCAGCAACAACATGTTCCAATAGAGGAGTCCAGAAATGCGCTGAATGGCCCGACTGGGCTGTCCCGGCTGGCCACTCACAAGTTTCACTGCAACTTACCTGGTCTACGTGGCAATGTACATAGCTAGAGTCTGCAGCCACTCATCATGTGTCTGGTGTACGTGTCTTAGGAACAAGTTAAGTGGAACTACAAGAAACCAAGAGACTGGCGGACATGACTAAAGAGACGTAGCCTACCCACCAGCTGATTGGCGTGAGACGTTATACTACTAGTAATCATTTTTCTAATCAGGAAATCTCCCACCTACCAATCTAGAAACTAGACCTAGATATAGCTAGCGTTCAGCTAGCATCGAGGACTATTACATCCGACATTTCCATGAGAAGTCCTATTCAGGACTAGAACATTATCTAGCCAGAATAGCTATATATATTATTGATTATATAAACTTTATATTACAACTATGGGTTGATTATCTTGAACACTTGGGTTTATTATGTAGTTGAAATCAGTCAGTGTAGGCATCTGTGAGTTTTCGCTAAAGGTTTTATTTTTGAAAGTAAATTCTGTTATGGAATACTTAATGTTTCCTATTGCCGCTAGTATCTTTGTAATTTCTTGAAATATTTGGGTAGCCACATTTTTTTTGTTCCTTTTTTGGCTTGAAATTTTTAGTTTAAATATTAATTTTTATTGCTATTGTGGTTACTAGTAATAATTTAAATTCTTTAAATTTGATAATGTTTCCTTTATAGGTTATTTTTGTAGACGTATCTTCTTTGGAGTAAATATTAAAGTAACTTATTCTTGTTAGTTAGTAAGGTTTTGACTTTAAAATTCATCAATTCATTTAATGAGAAATTACAAGTATTCTAATGTAAAAATGCTTTGTTTTCTACTTTAATATTAAATATTAAAATGTAGGAATTTTGTCGAATTCTTTAAAAGTGTCGAGGGTAATAGTTCCACAAAGGTGTGAGTTTTAGACGGGAAGTCAAACCTTTGTTCTAGTAATAAATATCTGATTCGATATCTAAATTTAAATGTTGATCCTAAATTTGTTTTGTCTGAATTCACTGTGGTGAATCAGATGCTTTGTAAATGATTTAATAAAGGTTCTTTAACATTAACAATTTTGTTTATTTTTTTGGTCTCTTCCTGAATAGTTCAAATAAAATAATAATATACATTGAAAGATTGAAATATACTCTCAAATGTACTGCGCCAGTGCAGACTCAGCCATGATTTATTTGTTTTCCAACACACTTTAGTTTAACTTGTAAGGCCATGTAATTTGTTGTTTTACCTCTGTACATTACATTGAATAAATAATTAAAATATTTCTTTAACTTACAAATGTTTTTACTTTTTGTTGTAATAATTTCCTTAGTTTATGTCCACCCTCTTTTAGGCTATTTGTGGCCTCTATCTTATCGGCGTAGAGGGAGAAAGATACACCGCGAATACTGAGAATCATTTGATTCACTCAGTCTTTGTGAAAATGCTGACTAAATGGGGTCCTAGTTGCTAGTGCTGGGTTTATCATTATGTATTTAATGATGGAAAGTGAAAATAAACATGTATGTCGTTGTTAGAGGAAAACAACAACTATATAAAAAGAGAGTGAGTTCACAACTAATTTCCAGAGAAGTATCAATTTCCAACCAGATGTCATTCTTCAAATGTTTTTGTAGTAGTTTTCAATCAATTTGAGCGATTCCTTCTCACGAGACACATTCATAATTTTATCAAGTCGAACTAAGTAAGTAAAAAGTAAGTAGGCCCAAATTAAATAAGTAAATAAAAAAGTAAGTAAACAGACCACCACTCACACATAAGCTGTGAATTACGTCCAAAAGCACACTGCAAGCACCTTTGTGTTTGGTCTAAAAAAATAAGGATCAGAATGAGCCTCCACACAAGCAATTACATAACTTGCTTGTTTTAACTTCCAAACAAAAAAATTGCACTACATTACACTGTAGCTTACATTACTTGTTACATCCATCTGCGTGACAAATCGTGAGCACATAAAGTCACCCTCAAGAGTTCAAAATCCTGAGTCGGATGATAAGACAAAGGAATCCAGCTTGGTAACACCCCAAGAAGAAAGAGAGTAGTAGTAGTTATTATTATTATTATTATTATTATTATTATCATCATCATCATCATCAGCACATCTTACTACCTGTTCGGGTTATACGCAATCACGCTAATGTAAATGGTAGGGTGATTGTAAGATGAAATAGAGGACCTAAAGCTTAACGTGGGATCCGAACCACGACGCAGGCGTGGCATTCCACACATTCATAAGTTGTGACTAATACCTGTCTTGTTAGAGCTGAAGGAAGGGTTTGGCAATCAGATAAATCTGTGCCAGGACCGGGGATTGAACCCCCGGACCCGCAGCACAGAAGTTTGACACCTTACCCCTAGACCGCCAGGTCACCCAAGAAAGAGAGCTACAGTGACTTCTAACAAGGTACGAAATAAAGGAAAATCAAAGTAAAAATATATTATATTAATTTAGAAAATAAGTGATGTTAAGACATCAATAGTACAATAACTTGTATTCATGCAAGCAACATCTTAATAATTAAATTAAGTTAACTAGAGGAGATAAACAGTTCTAAGTTGCTGGTATTATATGGTTGAAATAGCAAAGTATATCTTTGGTGGAAAATTTATATCCCTCAAAACTTGTTGCTTTAAGCTCAGAATAGACCTAGTGTATCTGCCTATTATGAAAAGTCTCAGGATGCTACAGGGGAAAAAGTTAATAATCATTAATTTGGTTAAGAAAGTGCATGTTAAATATTCCAAAATGAAAATAATAAAATCAAATCCTGTGTTTAAGCACTCTTGGTAATGGCAGGGTCTCCCTTTGGAATCACCTTCATGCATGGTATAGGCAGGGGAGGTGGCCTACCCACCTGTTATTCCTTCATCGATAGATAGCAGCAATAATTTGAGGCCATAGTCATGTCGTTTGTTGAGAAGTTTAAGGACATAGGCCAGTACAGTGGAATCCTTTCCTCCAGATGCTGCCACTGCCACCAAATCTCCGCGCTTAAACATGCCACCCCCAACTATTGTTTTATGGATCTCAGTCTCAAAAGCCCAAAAAAAACAATCTTTACAAAGGGCATCTCCAGTCTTTGGTCTCTGTGAAACAAAAAAATAATCTATACATTTATACAATAAAGCTCTAAGATCTGCCTATACCAATGATTCCCAACCTTTGTTGTTTGGAGGAACCCTTGAAATATTGTGAAAAATCTCAAGGAATAATAGATATAATAGATTCGACAGGGTTAAATTAAATAAAGGCATGAAAAAAATGGGTTAGTAGTAAATAGTAATTAAATTATACTTTTGAATAAAATACTATACAAATATTTACTGCCTATTAATATTTAGCTGACTAATATTACTGTTAATAAAAAAAATACAAACATTTTCAGTTTATATCTGGCTTACTGGTTAATAACAAACTTGGTGTATATATTTTGCAATAGTTTTGTGTTAGTATAATGTTTTTGTATAAACTCATTAATGAAAAAATAAGTTACAGTTTATTGTTTTATTATTAATTCACAACTGAAAATAATACAAGTTTCAATAGAATAACAATTATTCATACAGTAACTTAATCTAAGGTGAAACTTAGGCTTGCTTTTTTGAACACAACTTAATTCGTGGTCACATCTTTGATAGGCACACACTAAGTTCTTCTTCCACAGACAACAGTATATTCCTCTGTTTGGTTTTTACATTCATTAGACACGAAAATATTTGCTCATACAAGTACAATGTTGAGAATTATAAAAATATGTTTATATCTTTCTGGGAGATGGCAAGAAACTCTATTTACAATGATATCCAAAACATATCTAATGACAATTCATTAAATTTAATTTTTAGCCTGCGATCATACTTCAGCTCAGTCAATTGTTATTCTTCATGCAGGCAGAATGCATTTTCTGAACTGCTTGGAGAATCTGTGAAAGGGTTCTTGACCCAAATTATACTCATTTGATGACAAAGAAGGGAAGTACTTGGCAAAATTTTCAGCTAGAGATTCCATATGGCTGGAAATCAGAGGTATAATGGTTTCACAGTGGTTGTCAGTTGTAAGCTCTGAAGATGAGAAAATAGGGGTAACATTTCAAAATTGGCCTTAGAAAGTTTTTTTTTCCAAACACCAATTTTATCTTTGAATGCTACAAGTTTGTCTGTACTCGTCACAATATTTTCCTTGGGACCTTGCATGTTGGTGTTCAACCTGTTTAGGTGTTCATAAATATCTGACAGGTGTGCTAGTTTCAGGAGCCACGATTCGTCCTCAAGATAATTGTAAACATAACTTTTATTATTTCCTCTGAAGAAAATCTGGAGCTGCTCTTGTAGTTTGAATATGTGTGTCAACACTTTTCCTCTATAAAGCCATTTAAAATCGGTGTGTAAAAGAAGTAATATGAAGTGGTGTTTCACAAATATTTTCACAAATTGTTGTAAACATAAGGGGATGCAGAGGACACTGTTTAATAAAGTTAACTATGTTAACAGCTGTATCAATAACATGTTTCAAATCTTCTCTAGTCATTTTAGAAACCAGAACTTGTCTATGAGGAACGCAGAAGGCCGTTATATTGTCTGGATTATTTTCTTTGATAAGGGTAGCAAATCCCTTTATTGAGCCAATCAATGAGGGGGTGCCATCTGTGCATATTCCAATACAATGATCTCATGATAAACCCAACAACTCTAAATAAGAAGACGTCAGTTTGCATACATCTTGGCCATGGCAAGTAGTAGTAGTTAGCTTTAAAATAATTAATTAAACACTATCACATTAACAAAATATTAAGTGTCATTAAGCAACAAATAAAATAACAAATTATTGTTTTCACTTAATGAGATGAACTAATATTACTATCAAAGAGAAATAATCACAGACAATTGACGGGAGTAAGAAAGCAAACATAGCAGTGTGAGCCACACACGTCAGCCGTCTTTAAGAAAAGGCACCCTAAATCTTTCTCATTTCTTAAATAACAATCAAGTAAATATCTAACCAAGCTAAACTTTCAAAACACTTCTTTGTTTTATTTATATCTCACGTTGAAACCTTAATATTTTAATTTGTTTATTAATTTACAAAAAAAGATGGCAAGTTGTACTATTTTTTTACAAGCTTTTGCAAATTCTCGCGGAACCCCGAACATGGGCTTACGGTTCCGTACAGTCAAATTTTTGTGAAATTTTTCCCAGGTACCATAGCATAAACGATAAGACCAAATAGGCCTAATCAATTTTTATTTGTTTGTTTTTTGTAATCTCAAATAGTACTCATATGATTGAGACAGGACTTCTTCAGTTGGACTCCTTGTTATTCCATCAACAGGGCAAGCTATACCATCACATTATCTCATTAACAAGCAAAACAATGTTGAAATAACTGGGCTTGTTGGCATGAGTACAAAGGATGGCATGATATTCAAATAGAGGAAGGGGGTAACTAGCAAAGCTTTTAAGCTAATTAATCATAAGATATGCCAGTACTAAAATTAAGTTTTTTAATCCCAATCTAAACTGATAGCCTACTATAGTAAGTCAAACATTGATGACAAAGTTCAATTTTAGAACCTCAAGTCAAAACTGATGAAACAGTATAACTTTCCAAACAGTAAAATTGAACTGCTCAGTTGAACCATTTGAGCTTAGAAGAACAAATGAGTGAGGAGGATGAAACAAAATCAAGCAATAAGTGTAGCATTGACTCTACAGGTATAAATGATCCAACCAGAGTGAGGGACAAGGAAGCTAATATTGGAGAATAAAAGATTCCTAATGCAAGGTTGTAGTAGTTAGTTGTTAGTTAGGGACGGACAGGGAGCAGCTGCAAGAGGATTTAAAATCAATAAGGTGATGGTTGAAAACGTAAAGGCTGTTCATAAATTAATAAGAGCATTGTGGTTTTTTTTAAACCAAATTGAGGTTGATGCTATGGAATATGAGTAGTTGTATAAAAAAACGAGGTTGAGAGAAGAAATTGGATATTTGAGTTTTCTATTTTTTTTTACCATATTAAATTGAGCAGGCAGAAAGCTATCTGGCTGCTAAAATGGTCAGGCCCATTTTTTTTAACATATACCTCTATCTGGGGGGCCATAATGAAAGGTGGAGTAACCATATCTGGATAATTTACAGAGATAAGCCATGAGGAGCGTGGTAGGGAAAACAAAACAAAAGTAGGTAGGAGGGGATAACTGAGAAAATAAAATGAGTGCATGACAGTCCACAAAATATTACAAGAAAGAGGTTAGGGAAAATGTTTAAAATATGAGGAAAAGGAAATGGATGTGATTTATACAGGGTGTCCAGCCAAACAGTATTTTAAAATTCCCTGACTTTTCCAGGTTTTCCAGAGACAATTTCCAACTTTTCCAGTAGCTAAGTTTTACAAACATTATTTAATTTGTGATCCTAATAAAATAATGCAATTATATTTCTAGACACATATATAATCTGAAATTGTATCACTTGATGATGGCGTTTAAGAATTTCAGTCTAATGTAATGGGCTATTGTAGCCTATATGGATGCGATCCAAGTTAGATTTCAGTTAGATCATATTGAGTACACCAGTACAGTTTAAAATAGTCTTGAGACACACTATATTTTAGTTTCTTCTTCCAATAGTGTAATTGAATTCCCTCATATGCGTAAAGACATGACAACTTTGGCTAAAAATGTGCAGAGAGGAGTGTAAAGATGATGCAAAAATCACATGTTGGTTTTGAGAAATGAAACTAGTAAGTAATACTCAATTGTGTTAAGAGATTCGCAGTGACGATTAACTAGAAGAAAAATATTATTTTGACTATTGTAAATGAATGTTGTGTAAAATTTTAGTGAATATGTGAAAATTCCATAAATCTGATCAAATTCCCTGACTTTTCCAAGACTTTTCCCTGATCAAGTAAATTCCCTGACTTTTCCCTGTTTTCAAGGTCACTGGACACCCTGTTATATTTAAAGCTGTTTAAGGGGAAGAAAGATGGTGGGAAGTAGGAAAGTGAATTGAAAGAACAGTGTGAAAACAAAGTTTCTACTCAACTTGACCAATGAAATTCCTGACTTTTTCCCTGATTTCCCCTGATCATTTCTTAAAATTCCCGACTCAACAGCATGTTACACCCTTTGGCCCTCCCTCCCCCTTTTTTCCATTAATTTAGTCATAATAAATTTTAATATTTAAATAAACATGTTATTATTTTTATTAACATAGTCTAATAGGAATTAGAAATTTATAAAATAGGCTTATATTACACAGCTACAAAAAAAAAACAAAGTTTGAAGCATATCATAATTTACTGTACTGATTATTATATTTCATATTTTGTTTAAAACAACATTATCCCAGATTTATTGTTGTAAATTACCAAACTCCCGACTTATTCCCGACCACTTCAAATTCCTGGCTAATTCCAGTTTTCCCAGATTTTCCAGGATGGTAGACACCCTGGACTTTAATCTGGAAATAAAATGAAATAGGACAGATGTGGGTTTTTTTAGTAAAAAGGGCAGTGGTAAAATGGAATTTTTGTTTGTGTTTATAAGAAGTGATCATGAAATATGTTTCAAAATCTCGAGGAAGCGGTCTATGACACAAACACCTATTTCTAGATAAAATGGGTCTAGGGGCCTATGATGGGGGGAAAAACACAATTAGACCTTGTTAGTATTAACAACAATAAACACATCACATATTAATATATAGCAATTATTGGTTTAAAGTATCTTTCCACAATAATAGAGCATAATCCTGTTGGTGTAGTGATAAGCTTTAACACAATAAAATTGCAATAGCTAGAGCAACTTAAAGTGCATTTATAAAACCATAATATTCTAAAATAAATATTTAATTTTATATTTATAATTGGTTCTGTTTAGGATAGTAAGTTTATATGTTATGAATTATACAGTAGCCCCATGGCTTCTTGGGTGCAGACTGACAGCTTACGGCCGACAGTTTAAAAAAGTTACCAGACCGAATTACGTATCCCTACGCCAAATTATGTGATCTGCAAAAACATGTGTTTAGCATCTGTCACTTTTGACGGTCAAAATTTAGGTCTATACCTACATTTTGACTGTCAGAGGTCAGCTGTGAGCTGTCAGTCAGCACCAAAGAGGCCATGGTGCTACTGTAGATTAGCCCATCCTAACTAAACCTAGCCTTCTGTTTCATACAATTAAAGATTTGGCTGGTGATAGAACTAGGGTAACCATAGTTCCTTGAGACAAAAACAGGACAGGATGGGGAATTGAGTTAATAAAGAGTAGGACATTAAAAAAAAGTTTTATAAAAAATGAACATAGGCCTACATTAACTCTTCCTAGAACACGTAAAAAAAACCTTTTAGGTTGATGTACAAGGGGAATGTATTTCATCATGCTCATACCATGAGTAACTTTCAGACTAACTTACTTTACGCAACCAATTTCAGTCTTTCAATGTACCTTATCATAAAACATATTACACTCCATGTTACAATTTTGTTCATGCTATGCTACAGAGCAGATAGGCCTAATGTATAGCCCGAATGGGTAGTAAGATACGGTGATAAATAATAGATACAGAGCAGATGCATTCAATGACTTTAAGTTACACTATTTATTCAATGAGCAATTGTTGATTTCAATCAATGTGCATCTATTGATGATTACACAAATGACTGTCACCTACAATAACAGCTCCATTGATGCAAACTTGAATATAAGTTGTTTTTACCAAAATGACAGTATGGTCGAGGTATACAATTTTTTTCAAAATCTATATAGGTTACACTTTAATAATAAGTTTATAATGATAGAATTACTGTGGCAAGATGTTTTAAAGAATTTCAAAGTTAAAACCAAGCTCCTCTAATCACACAAAAACATTTGACCATTGTTGATATAGGCCTACTGTTCCTTCAATCCCATCTAATCTATTTAAATGGAATCATAGACAGTTAAATACAGGTATCATTGTGTTGTGCAAACAATAATTAATATCCAAAGTAGGTATTTAATTAATCTTGTGATATTATGCCTTTGTACAATCGTTGTACTAGTGGCACGATAAAGCCCTCCCCAGTCAAAGGTGGTTGCATTATCTGACAGTTCGAAATCATTCGATTGCTTAATTTTAGCTGATGATTCCGGTAGGCTACATCCATCAAAGACTATGCCTTAAAATAAGAGTGAAGAATGACCCTGAGCAAAGGACAACTCCTGAATGGTTCAGTGGTTAAAGCATTGGTGTAAAAAGCCAATAATGAAAACTATCTCCAACTAACTTAACCTACTTTAACCTTTCATGTCACTAAATAAAAATGTTGATTGAATTGCATGGTTAAATTGGTAATAAACCTATTGTTAAAATAAACGAAGTAGTAGGCCTATTTCTTAAAATAATTTTATTGGAAGGATAGGAATAGGATCAAGATAACAGGAATCCTACACAAAAGTCCTTCCCAAACTGTGATATACACAGCTCTGGGGCTACTAGACATATCACAGAGTTGTATTAATCATACTAGTATATTTTCAATAAAAGTAAGTCTGATAGATTGAGACAGATGTTAGTTTACCACTAAAGCTTTACTGTAAACCTACTAAACATTTAAATAATTGTTTATACTTTAGGCCAGGACTATGGAGTTGATACACCAAGCCTTTGACTGCTCTATGTTTATAATATCCGACTCAAGACTCCTTCAAAGATGACTGAAGTATACTAGATAATTATAAATTACAAATCATTAAAATGTTTCAATAGATGTGACTTCCTTGAAAGTTTTTTTGAAATTATGAATGTATATTTAAATATATTTATAAATTTCAAATTACATATGTTGGTCCTAAATAATTAAATAGTAATTGGTTTTAATTAATTAATGATACATTTAATATAGACTACTATTGTTATAGGATTAAAAGTTTTTATTTTGAAGCTAAAGTTGACACATTATTACCAATTCCAAATATGACTCCACTCAAAATTTATTCCAACTCTTAATGAACAGGTACATATTATTTAATAAGCTAGAAAGTGGTATGTTAGTTTTGAGCTATGACCACAAAAGGGGTAGGGCCTACACGATTGACTAAATTTTGGGAATCATTCTTATAGAACAATGGTATATTGATATTTCAAGAAAAACATGTTGTTGACACATGGAACGTTAGGTTTGCTCATATGGGAGAGTTTATTATAATATAAATGTTGACTATTGTGTATTAAAATACTTTTGGACATGTTGTGATAGTTACAATCATTTTAATATTTAAGTGAATTTTGTTGCAGTTATAAAATAACATTTTATAATTTTTGAACAATATTAATTTTTATATTTTTTTAAACTTGATATTGTTGTTGTGTATATTGATGATAAAAATAATGATGTAGCTATTATTAAAGGCTTTTTTGTACATTATAATGACAAAGAAAAGGTAGGTTACACGAATCTATTTGCATAGCCCCTAATTACTATCCCAGTTTGGTTAAGATGGTGAGGATGAAATACATCCGAAGAGTTTTAGTTGTGTTACAACAATGTTGTCATGAATGAATAATGTTTAGGATATATAAATCAATATGGTTAAATGTGAATAAAGTATTTTATTTGGTTAATTTTATTTAATTAATGTCTAAACCAAACATCTCTAGTGATAATATTGAAATGGCAAGTGTGTGTTAATTATGATTAATGGCCCGTCTACAACCAAACGCACCCGCTTGTCGGACTCGCAACTACGCAATAACGTAATTTTGTCTGTCTACAATAGCTTACGCAAACACAATCGTATGTCGGAACTATCGGACCAGCTTGTCGGAAGGAGATGAACATTGTCCATCTCTTGCGTTTATGTAGTTGTGTTGGCTTGCGTTCAGCCAATCAAAAAACAAATATGGATGGACTACTAAAATCAAATAATTTGAAGTTATTTGGTATATGAAAAAAAACGCTTGGAGATGTATAGTAATGAATACAGGATTTTCAATTAAAATCATGTGTATTTAACCATTTTAATATTTTTTATATATTTATTTGAAAATATTAATATGAATTTGACTCTTATAGTCCTCATTGATGTTTGTTCCTATTGGATGAAATTACGTTTTACGACTTTTCATTGTAGACAGTCTATTTTGTATTTAATAAAAGCGTAATTACGAGTGCATTTGCGATTGCGTGGTTGCGAGTCCGACAAGAGGATACGTTGGTTGTAAACTGGCCTTAACACCACTCGGTAGAAAAGTTTTTGTCATCATAAACCACGTTTCCAAAATAAGATGTAAGGGAAACGAACCCGAGGAAGCTTAGAAAGCTTAAAGAGAGTAATTTTGCCAATAGACTCAATTGCGAGTATTCAGTATTTTAAAAAGTATATTAAATTTGATTACATACCTTGAGAACGGCGTTTCTTCCGCAACGAGCAGAGCAGTGTACAGGCATTATTAATGCCAAACTTGTATATAATGTAGTAGTTATTTTTTAATATCCATCATGAAATAATTGTAGGCTGTAGCTAGGTTATGAATCACAGATTATATATTTTGTTTGTTTTAAATTACGAAAAATTTAACTATTGGTTTATGCCATCATCGACTAACTCTTTTTGTAAACAACTTCTGAATCATAGAAAACGAAATTTCTGAATAAATAAAAAAGGCTTAAACAAATTCAAAAAACCTATAGTATCACAGATCAAGTAATATATTTGCCAGATGTTCTATAAGATATTACGTTCGCGAAGACACTTTTATTATCTATGGAAGACACGAATGATTCCCCCATCTGAAATTGCTCCAAGTCATAGATAAGGAATACTGCTCCAAATAATCTCGTTGAAAGTGAACTATTTCCCAATTACGGTTTGAGTGTGGGTGACTAATAGCAGAAGGTTTATTATAATTATTTAGCATCTTACTAGCCGTTCTGGTTATACGCTTAAGTACTAATTACGCTAATGAACTAGTAATTGGGGAGGTTGAATTTAGAGGAAGTGAACCCGCATGTGCGTGGAGGGAGATTGGAAAACCATGATCAAACCTAATTAGTATACCATCTTGGAAAACCAAATAAATGTATCATTAATTCACTAATGATGAATTTTGTAAATTACAGTTAAGATACGGGTTTTAATATTTACGTGGGGGTCATTTTAAGTTTAATTAGTTAAATTTTATGAGATTTAACTAGGTATTGGTTGAGACATTGACAGGATCACATAGTGAGCTGATGAGCTGAAAAGTAACATTTAAGATAGCTAAAAAAGTTGATTTAGATATGCACTTAAGTTTTAACAGGTATTTTGTTCAAACGTCGCTATAAGACAGGAGTTATGAGTTTCGCGTTTAAAGAGAGCCCAAGGGCTTCCAGCACTGTTGAGGAGTTACAGCATGAACTTAGCTATGTGCAAGCCATAATTAATATTTAGTACTGGTGAGTCAGGGAACCACCAAAGATAAAGTAGTAGGTGTTATCAAGCATAGTGCTAGCAGAGGGCAGCTCACCAGTGATGTCAGTATCACATGAGGCAAGGCCAATTTTCCACTAATGTATGTAATTAGTGTTAAATGGTAAATCTGGATTGAATTTGACATATATTGAGGAGATTATGAGGAAGTTTAAAAGGGTGTTCTGTGATTGCGTGATATAGCAGCCAATACTAAGACAGCAGCAAAGTGAGTAAAAGCTAATTAGGGTGTTAGATCCTATTAGGCTAAATGCTTTTTATTCACAATTTTATTTTTAAGTGCCTAAGGTAACTAGGCAACATTTAAGAAATTTTGGTCAATAGATAAAAAATATGTTTCTTTTTCACTTTTGGGGAAAATAGTTAGGGATTACCCAATTAGAAAGAAAACGAGATTTTTAAATATTTCATGGTGATGTGATATATGATTTCAAGCTGATTTTAAGTTTACTTTATGATTCCAAGATTATTTTCTACAAATTTTAATTATTTTAAGCTTAAACTCCAACAACCATGAACTCATCAGTTTGACGACAAGACCACTTTTCTAAACGGTGATTTGAAGTAAGAGCTCTTCTTGGTGATTCCAGAGGGATTGATCGTCGATTGTGATAAAAGTTGAGTGATGTGTGAGTTGAAAAAGTCATTATATGGTGCAAAGCAAGCTACTCGTTGTTGGAACGAAAAGTTTGCTCAGTTTTTGCAAAAGTTCAATCTAATACCGAGTAAGGATGAAAAATATATTCATACTGGTATGGTTGATTGCATAATAGTATTTTTAGCCTTGTGCGTTGATGGACTCATAGCATCTGAGTCAATCAAAGTATTAGAATTAGAATATATTGTAAAAGAATTGAATGATTCGTTTGAGCTTACAATAGTTTGTTTTGAAGGCTTACAAATACACCTAGATCGAACCAACAAAACAATGTTAATCCATCAAAGCGCTTATGGAAAAATGATTATTGAAAAGTTTGTCTTGAATGAAGCGCAAACTGTAAGCGTGCCTGCTGACCCACATGCAATATTATGTCCATCAGTTGACGAAAATACAGTAACAAATGTGCCATATAGAGAGGCAGTAGGTTTTCTTATGTTCTTGGCGATTGTTTCCCGTCCATATTTTGCATTTGCTTTTATTGCAGCAAGTAGATATTTAAGTAACTATGGTTGTGTTCATTGGAATGTCGTGAAAAGAATCTTTAAGTATTTAAATGCCACCCTAGATTTGGGTACAGCGTACAAAAGCAGCGAGATGGGATCCAATCTGGAAGGCTACTCCGATGCCGATATGGAATGGATCTAGAAACACGTCGTTCAATTACGGGCTATATTTTTGTATTTTCGAATGGGCCAGTTAGCTGGTCCTCTCAAAGGCAAAGGAGCGTGGTTACTATAGATGGGAAAAACAGTGATTTTACGATATCAGTGAATACAGTGACTGTGATTTTAAAATATCAGTGATTTATACTAGTGATTTTTCACTGTTAGTATTTAGCTGCTGTCCGAGTAGGCGCGTACAATCGAGTATGGAGTATGGAGTATTTCTGAGTACTGG